>JBBPBX010027330.1:10551-29605 GCA_038048925.1 Garcialebias charrua | reverse complement strand
TTGGAGTAAATAAAAAGGAGTTTGTTAACCAAACAAACTCCTTTTTATTTACTCCAATAAAAAAAAAGTAAAATAACTTTGTACCAGGTGGGAAGCGAACCCGCTTCCCCGGGTCAAGATAAAAGAGTGTAATTGCAGTGCACAATCTCTCTGAGCCACAGCAGCGGATTGGTTTTTTAGGAGTCCGCTTTACCTATATAGGAATCACCCCTCTTAACATTCTAGCTGCACATAGAAGTTAGAGATTATTAGTTATATTTTAAAACCCTGGCTGCGCGCAAGAGTTAGACAATATTAGTTATATTTTAATGACATTCAGGTCGCGCTGAAAGGCGGAAATGGGTGCGCGCTTCGTGTTATTTACGTTCTAACATAAGCTGATACATAAGCTGATTTGTAATCAGTTATTAACAAAAATTAAACTCAGAAAAACTAATTCAGCTAATAATTTTTTTAGGGGTTTCTGTAGTTAAATTTTAATGAAATTCAGCTCGCGCTGAGGTTGTTGTTAGAACGAGTCCAGCCCCTGCTGCAAACAACGAATCAAATGTGAGCAGTAAATGACGTCAAACTGGGCCGGGGGAGTCCGGCCCGATCAGAACCACGGTGGAGATGGTTCCAAAACGAGGGCGGACCCGGGGAAAAAAAGGAAAATGCAAACACGCCGAACCCGGGTTAGAAGGCGGGGCGGGGCGGCCCGGGCCATTGAGGGCCGGTCAATGCGAAAACGGCTACAGTTAACCAAAGCTGCCTCTATTGCTTTAGCTGTAATATGCCCCCGTTTGATCTCTACAAAAACAGAAACACAGATAAAGAAAGTTTAATCAAACCAGACTGCTCTAAATTAAAATTAGGAGCAAAATTTAACAAAATAAGTATTAGTAATGGTACTGTACAGTTGGCCTTTGTACTTGAAGTCCTGCACCTTTGTGACCTCTGCTCCTCGTAGCCTCACTGTTCCACTTGCCTTTCTCTCATTCACACATGTTCCGTCCACATGGATGTCTGCGACTTCATCCACAACTCTATCCCAGATCTTCATTATGTGGCTCATCAACTTGATTCCTAAATAGTTGCTACAACTTTGTACATCACCCTCATTATAAAAAATGGACACCAGCTCACTTCTCCTTCATTCCTCAGGGATTGTCTCACTCAGAAATGACATCTATTGAATAATCGAGTCAAAAATCTCACTACCATCTCTTCTACACATTTCCATACTTCCACTTTTATGTCATCAGGCCAAACTTGCTTTCCCTTCTTAAGTCAATTCAAAGCTTTCCAAACGTCAGCCTCACTAATCTTTCTCACTCCCTGGTCCATAATTTCTATGACCTCTGCTCTTCTTTTCGTTTCATTCTGTTAATTCATTAGCTACTCATAATCAAAAAAGGCGTTCAATACAGAACAACTGGACTTTATTTGTAACAGAAAGACGTTTCGCTTCTCATCCGAGGAGCTTTATCAATTCAGTGAGCAGACTGTGAGAGAGAGAAGTTATAAACAGGACAAGCCACTGGCACGCACCAACATATGTAAATTGGAAGCTAACATCCACACATACTTGGGATAACACGTACCTGTGACCCATTCAAAGTTCAGTGTGTGAAAACAGAGCTTACAGAAAACACCCACACATCCTACTGTATGTAAATTGACAAGTCACACCTCACACATTAATAGCAGGGACCTCTCAAAGTCTTGTTAGTCTAATTCACAAACGAGGCTCCTCTGTTCATATCAGATGTGAAACGTCTGGGAACCAAACCCAGGGCCGCACCATAAGTTTTAGAAATTTGGAATCTTAGACCTCCTCCTCTGTTTAACGATGGTTTCTCTCGTTTTACATAAATCGCCTCCTTCACACCCCTCTCAAACCACCTGTGCTCTCGGTCCAAAATATGTACATTCTGGTCCTCAAAAGAGTGTCCCTTGTCCGTGAGGTGGAGGTGAACAGCTGAGTTTTCCACACACTGAACTTTGAATGGGTCACAGGTACATGTTATCCCAAGTATGTGTGGGTGTTAGCTTCCAATTTACATATGTTGGTGCGTGTCAGTGGCTTATCCTGTTTATAACTTCTCTCTCTCACAGTCTGCTCACTGAATTGATAAAGCTCCTCGGATGAGAAGCGAAACGTCTTTCTGTTACAAATAAAGTCTAGTCGCTCTGTATTGAACGCTTTTTTTGATTTTATCATGTCCTGGATGACTGAGAATCTTCACCAGCATTTAGTTACTCGTAGTAATTCTATTGTTCCATCCCACTTTCCTCACTTGTTAGAACATTACCATTTAACAAGCCTAACTTGCTGCACATACTTTCAAGCCTGATCCCTCTCTCACCAGACGATACAAGTCCTTTTCTCCCTTCAGTGTTCTGTTTTGTCTTTACTACCTCTTTCTTTGCCCTATGTTGCATCTTTTTACATTACTGTCTACCCCTTTCAGTCATCTGACTTTCCCATTTCTTCTAGACACATCAATACACATCACCCTATCTGACACACTTTTCAGTCCTACTACATTATTTGCTAACTCCTCTTTCAGGACAACCCCTCTTCCATTTCTTTTTTTTTTCTATCCACACCATGGTTAAACAGTTTAAATCCTGCTGCAATGCTGCAAGCCTTGCTGCCGTTCTGCTAGAACAGGTCCCTTTTCTAAATGTGCCGTTGAGGCTCAATGAGACTAATCTGTATAAATAAAGGTTGAATTAAAAAAATAATTGTGCCAATCAGGTTTCAGGAAAAATAAGTTGTTGCAGGAGATTTCAGTGCATTTATGTTGAGTTATCACTCTGAAGGCAACACATTTAGCATGGCTATTCATCTGCTTTTAACAATGAAGCAAAGTTTCATGTACCTGAGCCCAGTTTCATTTTTCTGGACCTTCAGGTAATTTTTCTGTACAAAGAGTTACAAAGGTAAAGGCGGTTTTAAGCAATAAACAGTAAAAATGTTTTGCATAGCATTTGGCTTTGCTGTTCCATTATCTACCGACGATTTAAAAATGTAAATGCCAAATACTAATATCTGAAAGGAATCTGGCAGAAATTAGTCAGTGACTGAGTTTGGAATGAAGCGATAAGTGTAAGTTGTTGATCAAACTCGAAGCAAACAAGTCAACACTTTCTTGAAGCAACACACATGCAGAAATGTCTAAATAACCTGAAAGAACGCATTTGTGACAAAATAAAATGGTGCTTAGCATAATTTATGATTGCCTAGTCATCAAATCCTGATGTGTATGAAAAGCCTTCATCTTACAGCTTACACAGCTCCTTTGATCACAGGTTCCCTGTTGAGATACGTAGCCCAGTACACCAGGTTGAAGGTACCGAACAGCACAGGGAACACTATTCTGGACATCTTGTCGATCTTGCTCACACTGTTGTAAGTCTTTTTGGGGTCTGGGGCCTTGGTTTCAGATGGTTTTAGTGGAACACTTGTGCTGTTTGAGATGGTAGAGATGGATGAGTCCTTCGTAAGGTTGGTTGTGTAATTCACACCAGCTGAACAGGTGTTGTTTGGTTTCTTTGACAGAGCTAAAGGGTCCTTTTTCTACAGAGAAAAACAAAAAGCATTGATTGTTTTAAAAATGATGCTGTACCTCAATCAGGACACATAAACAGGTGCAGTGCATACAAACTCAATGGGAACAACAGAAGACGGGCTTTAAAGATCTACCGGTACTTACCCCTGAAACTGAGCCAAGAATTTATTGAACCTTTTTTTAATGCCACAACTTAAGTTATCACTGTCTTACACATTGAGTTTGACAAACTTCCTTATTAATATATATATATATTTTGTTACTTCACAGCTTAGCAGAGGAAGAGATACCTCTAGAATCATGCTGTCTTTTTCCTTTTCTGTCCATTCTCTTTAAAGGTCACCACAACAGATTGTTTATCTCTAACCCTAACCCAGCATTTTCTTCTATCAACTCAACTCGGCAGCTCCCTCTGCCAGTTCTCTACATCCTTGAACTTTCTCTGTGGGTTTCTTCTTTTTTTTCCCCCTCCCTGGCAGCTCCATATTCAACACCATTGTTCGAACATATCCACTACTCCTCCTCTGCACATACAAACCATTTCAGCTTTGCCTCTAACTTTGTCTTCAAACTGCTCGACATGATCCGTCCATCTGATTTACTCATTTTTTATTGTGTTGGGTCACTCCCCACAAAAAGATCCTAACATCTTCACCTCTGCCGCCTGTCTTTTGGTTTGAGTCACCATCTCCAAACATCATAGCAGATCTCACCACTCTCTTCTTCACTTCCTTTGAAAATTATTAATTGCTTTGAATGATTGATTCCCAGATATGTAAACTTAAAGCTGCACTGACATCATCTTGTAACTATGCATCATATTGCACCACATATATATGTTTTATCATTCAACTATGTTCGTTTTTGCAAACAAACTTCTAAATAGATTTAATTTTGATTTTAAATTGATTTTAAACTTCACGTCGTGTTTATTAATGGAAAACCCGATTTCACGCGAACGCAGCATATGTGACGTAAGGAGATGTAGAGGGCTCCGGTTTTGCATTTACATTTAAGGACGGACAATTTAAAACCCGACAAATTTATCAATCTAAGTGAATATTTGAGCTACATGTCTTCAGTTTGGGAAGCAGAAAGTTAGATGAACAAGAAACAGCAGGTTCTAATTTAGGTCTGCACCTGTATTTATTTGATTTTTACCTTATCAGGAAGCGAGGAGGCTCCGAGGGGGGTGGCAGCTTTATTTATTCCATTCCCAGACGAAGTATTTCTTCTTTTGGGAAAGTGAAAAGGCTCACTTGTTCACTGATGATATTAGATATTAGAACACCCAAAGGCGACACAACGTAACAGCATTTGTCAAGTAAAAAAAAAAAAGGCGAGCTGCAGGCAAGCTGCTGACAGACGCAGACTGCTTCTACGTCTCCTTACGTCACATATGCTGCGTTCGCGTGAAATCGGATTTCCCATGAATAAACACGGCGCGAAGTTTAAAATCAATTTAAAATCAAAATTAAATATATTTATAAGTTTGTTTGCAAAAACGAACATAGTTGAATGATAAAACATACCGTATATATGTAGTGCAATATGATGCATAGTTACAAGATGATGTCAGTGCAGCTTTAAACCAGTTACTTGCAGATTGTTTATTAATACATTTTACCTTTAAACAAGTTATGAACAGTATTGTCTCTTGGTAAATTGCATAAATGAAACAAAAACACACACACACACACACACTTCAGGTACATACTTTGGGCTGTTGGGCCTCCATGGCCTTTTTTCCATCCCAGGCCCAGCTCCTCTTGGTAAAATAATTTACTGTGGCAAATTCGATAAGGGCAGAGAAGACAAAGGCATAGCACACAGCAATAAACCAGTCCATGGCAGTGGCATAAGCCACTTTAGGTAGGGAGTTTCTGGCACTGATGCTGAGGGTAGTCATGGTGAGGACTGTGGTCACACCTGGAGGTAGAGAAATACTTGGTCAGTCTTGGCTGTAACACTGGCTGTTCAGGTTTTATTTCAGTTCAGGTTTTATTTCAGCGCTTGGGTTTGGGAAGACAAAAGCAGGGCGTGCAGTGAAGGAACAAGGACAGATTATGGAACAATGTCAAAGACACTGAGAACAAAATAAATACCCAAGCAACACTGTGAACCGTGAGAAAGTTCTTACAATATACAGTATGTTGCTTTTTCAGTCAAAATGAGTAAATCATTTTTACCCCTCAGTGCATCCGCATGTTCAAGACTCACCAAAGACGGTTCTTGCTGGCACAGACTCTCGGTTGAGCCAAAATGAAACTTGCGACAGGATTACAGTCATGAAGCATGGCATGTACGTCTGGATGACAAAATAACCAATTTTCCTCTTCAAGTAAAAGTGAGCCATCATCACCGTGTACTCACCTATGGAAAAGAGTAGAACAGAAGGATGGGGTTGATCAAAGTGATAGCTTTTTTTTAAAGCTCTTTCTGTTAGAATGAATAAAATAAAGCATCACCGGGGAATTTTTTATGAAGATGGTAGAGTATAATAAACAAGTGGTATGCTGATGTACCCCGCTGCTGAATAATTTAAATAGTGGATCTTTGTAGTTTTTGAGATTAGTGATTTTCAGGACTGGAAATGAAGAGGGGATGTAAATAAACTTTAATGTTTTTGGACGAAGATGTTCAACTAGTTAAGAATACGGTAGTTTTTTGTTTTTTTGTTTTTGGTCCAAGGGGAGACGGAGTGAAAGATTCTGGCAAGCAAAGGTAGCAAACCAGGTGCATTTGAAAGGATGGTGCCCTCTGGTGGCAGGTCCCCATCCTTACACTCCCTGGTCTCTGTTATTTGTCTTGATTATCCCACCATCGTGTCGTCCAGGTGTCTGTGATGGTCACGCTGTGTGTTTGTGTATATAAGTCTGTGTCCTGGTGTTTATCGTTGTCCTGGCATTGTCCCCTGCCATCTCTGTCTCCTGAGTTCCAAGTGATTCCCTGAATATGTAAGTTTGCTGCCCTGTCAGCCATTTTGTGTTTCTTATTAAACATTATTATTTTACCTGCCCAGTCGTTGTGCTGCCTACATCTTTGGGTCTGAACCACACCAAAACGTGACAGCAACGGTGGAGCCAAGGGGTGGCCAATGTTGGTCTTTGCCACCATAGAATATTTGGCCACTGGACTGGTCACCCCAGTCATTTGAGGAAAATATACTTTTAAGGAATAAAAATAAACAGTTTCCTGAAATGATTGGGTTGGCCACTTTACTTATACTGTATCCGTATGGTGGTGGCCATCTTGGATTTTGACGTGGCAACCCACTTTTCGAAAGGAACCTCTATCATGCATGCATGCAGCCACACACCAAAAAGTAAGTTGGCACGTTGCTTATGTTTCCAAGTTATCCAGCTCACAAGGTATACATATGGTGGCCATCTTGGATATTTTTTAAGTTGTTGCGCGCTCATATACACAGACAGACAGAGGGCAAAAACGTCTGACAAACGTGTAAACTATTTGACTTTACTCAAAACATAAAAAGTACATTTTGAGCGCATGTATTTGAATTAGTTTTCTGGAGAGAACTGGAAAAACATTAAGGCTGGGATTAAGACCAATAAAAAGAAGTGTTGACAATTTAAAATACTCTGCACAATGAACAGCATGCTGCTCTAAATAATGTTTCACTGCAATCATTTGACTGGCAAGGAGAATACTTCTGTTAATAAGGTTTTATTTTTATAGTACAGTACTCCTTCAACATTCTAAACTCTAGTCAAAGCTCTTAAAAATGAATGACAGAAGCAATAATTAATTCAAATATAAAAAGGTGACTTGTGCCCCCTTTTCCACTCGCTCGGCGCAGAGCGGATCAGTCTGGTCCGGTCTGGTTCAATTCGGATCGGCTCACATGTAGCTCTGTCTCCATTCACTTCTGTAGACCTTCGGTGGGCGGGGTGTAGGATCCTACTCTCTCACACGTGGTGGAGGTAGTGTTCCCTTAACTATTTTCTTTTGCCATGATATCTATTATGTTCGAGCTCCAACAATACGATCAGCTACGCTTCGGTGCGGGCGACGACAAGCTCAGATGGAGGATCTGTTGTTGTTCTGAAAAGACCCACAATGCACCTTTCCCCTCCAAACAGCCTCCTCCCCCGACCAATCAGTGACCGACAGTCCATGCGCGTAGCGAGGGGGGGTTCGAACGAACCACCCACTTTGCCTATGAAGTCCCATCTAGGGATTTTATGAGGGGCAGTTCGTTTAAAGGATAAGTTGACCAGGATGAGGCAACACGCCTCTGTAGCTCACTGGAAACGCTTTGGGTTGCCGCTCCAAACCTTATGGGTTCGATTCCCACATGGTTAAACTTGTATTTTTTAAAAATTTATTTATTTATTATTTATTCATTCCAGATTAAAAAAACACAAGAAAACTATTTACAAAACAACAAGAAATAAAACAATACATGAAATGAAAGGAAGCAGAAGAAGAAAATAATCTTATTATATCTGCCCCTTCTCAAACAATTTTTTTTTTCAAACACTCGATTCAAACAACTTATTTTATGTTGGTCTTTTATTGTATAAAAAAAAAGGAGTTAATATGCCTGTGGTTAACACATTCTTCTTTTTTTTTATCCAATAAAAGACAAACGTAAAATAAGTTGTTTGAATCGAGTGTTTGAAAACAAACATTTGTTTGAGAAGGGGCAGATATAATAAGATTATTTTCTTCTTCTGCTTCCTTTCATGTCATGTATTGTTTTATTTCTTGTTGTTTTGTAAATCGTTTTCTTGTGTTTTTTTAATCTGGAATGAATAAATAATCTAAAAAAAATTAAAAAAATAAGTTATGCCAAGTGGGAATCGAACCCAATTGGTCTAGATAAGTTTTGGAACGGCAACCCAACGCGTTTCCAGTGAGCTACTGAGGTGTGTTTATCTTTCAATGTCCACATTTCTTTTAAACTAATCGCCCCTCATAAAATTCTGGCTACGCCCCTGTGTTTATGACGTGAAGGACGGCGCGCTTACAGCTTGCCTGAACCCTGCTCTGAAATCAGTCCGGAATCGTGGTGCGGCACGGCTCATATGTGAGGTGGAAAATGCGTCCAGCTCGCTTCTGGCACGCATATATTGCGCAATAACCGACCCGAACCGGCAAGTGGAAAAGGGGCATTATTTGAAGGAATGCATGTTGCCTGCAGCCATGTATGTTAAAGTTTTAAGTAAAGCGCTTTCGCTGTCTTTAGGTGCAAATAGTATGTGATGCAATGTCTGTAAATATAACAGCGTTATTGCCATTGTTGTGTTTATTGAGCTTGGTTAGCTGTAGCTGCCATCTTAAATGTCCAAAGATAATCAGTTGTAGATGTTCCTTCCTCACTGGTCTTTGTCAGCACTAAATTAGCACAGCGTTTTAGAAATGGTTGCAAACAAATAAAATTTTAAACAGTAGGTCGTTTTTAAAGTACACTGTAAATAAAGTAAAAGTAGCATTTATTCGTAAAATAAATGCGCTTTAATCTCTCCATCTAGCTGCAATGTTCTTGCCTAGTCTGTTTAAGCTTTCTATTTGGTTCCCAACATTTCGTAAGTTGTTTATCTATCTGAAAACAACAGCAAATTAAAGATGTGTTTTGAAAATGATGTTAAATGATGCTAAATTACTTGGTGAATATGCAATAAGTTACTGACAGTAAATGGAAAAGTTGTAACTGTACTTATATAGTGCCTTTCTATCTAATCAAGATACTCAAAGCTCTTTACAACAAAATATGTGCCTCATTTACATCCACACACAAATTCATACAGCTCTCTACTACATCTCTACAAAGATCATCTGAACAAATCATTCTAAAGAGTTTAATCAGAGCTTTACATCACATTCATACACTGATGGGACACACATCAGAGGCAATGAGGGGTTCAGTGTCTTGCTCAGGGACACTTCAGCATATGACTGCTGGTGGAATTGAACCTTTTGCATTGGAGGGCAAATGCTCTACCTAACCTCTCATCCACAGCTGCCCCTAAAATGTCCAACATATTACATATAATGGTTTTTTTCAACCATCCAACAAAAAGAGAGAAAATCCTAACAGTGGAGTTAACAACTAAAAAGATAATTGTTTAATTTTCACTTAAGGATGTTAATCTGTGGTGGAAGTTGTTTCCAGCTACAAATACTTGGGTGTGCACCTGAACAATAACCTCAGCTGGAGCAACAACACCACCAGCCTGATCAAGAAAGGTAATCAGAGACTCTACTTCCTCAGGTAACCGAGACGAGCTGGTCTGAGCAGCCCAGTCCTCACCTCGTTCTACAGGTGTGCAGTGGAGAGCATCCTGTGCTCCAGCATCAACGTGTGGCATGGAGGCTGCACAGCTGCAGAAAGAAAAGCTCTGCAGAGAGTGGTGAAGGCTGCACAGAAGATGTTGGAGTCAGTCTCCCCACCATCACAGACATCTACACCTCCAGATGCAGGAAGAGAGCCACCTGCATCATGAAGGACCCCACTCACCCAGCACACACACTTTTTGCCCCACTCCCCTCAGGAAGGAGGTTGAGGAGCATTAAGTGTAGAACCACTAGACTGAGGAACAGCTTCTACCCTGAGGCTGTTAGACTCATGAATATCTAACATAATAATCACTGTGAAATATCACATCATGTTGCTGCTGATCAGTTTCATGTTGTTGTGTTCATTCGTGCTCATCTGCTCACACACTCATGTTCGTTCTGCTGTTCAGTGTATTGTTTTTATGCTACTTATGCTTAGTGTATATTTAGTTAACGTTCCTCTTAGTTCATATCTTAGATCTTATTACCATTTTTCTTTTACATTTTATACTTTTGTTGGATGTAACTGGGACCCTGTGTACACAATTTTGTTCCAGATGTACCACATGTGGTGTGTGTGATGAAGCTTGAATCCTTGACAAATAAAAGCACAGTTTTTCTGGATTTAGGGAACACTTTTTCTCACTTTAAATCCACCTGTGTGGTGCAAAGCCCTCCCTATAGACGACCTACTTAACCAGACCTTTCTTGCGGGTCAAACCATTGTGGAACATTGATAAGACTGTTCTCATGCTTTTACTTGGTAGTCTTCACTTTCTGTTTGAATAAACCCTAGGTTCAAACTGAAATCTGAGAAAATTGGCAACTAAGCCTTTCCATAACAACTCCTTTTCTGTTAGCAAAATATCTCCTGAACAAAAGGGTGGATTTTAAATAACAAACAAATATTTCAACAAAGAAGAATTTGTCCAGAGCGCCTGAATCAACCTTGTTAGGTTTTAAATAAAGTTTTAATGAGTAATCATTGGATGTACAACTTCAGTTTATTAACTTTCAGTGTCAACTCATTGAAAGATGGTCGCTACAGCCAACTGAACCTTGGAAAAAAAAATGGCTAACTCAGACAGTTTTACTGATATTGGGCTACATTTTTGGTTATCTGAGAGTCATCCTCCAAGAGCTAACAAAGATCCTGCATGACAAAAAAATGACATCATTTAGTATCATTGGTATCTGAGGTAAAAACCCTGACTTGAAAGGGATACTACCGGTATATAAATTTTAGGATTTTCTGTTTTTTTCAGTTTTAAGATCTTCAACAAAACAAATGTTTGATGACACCCTGCAGGTCACATGGATGCAGATAACTCGTGTTTCGCAAATACATAATCTCATTTCAGAATCTTGACATTATGAAAAAAAAAAAAAAAACATGGTTGTGCTTGCTGTCACAGAGAAACTCTTTAGTGTTTTCTTTAATGAAAAATGGTCGGAGCGCTCGTTTGACTGAGCGGCATGAACTATTGGGGAGAAACAAAGCAGGCTGATAGGGAAAATTCATCACATCCTGTTAGCCAGAGGAAGATTGAATCTGAAGGATTGTTTTGTTTTTAGAAAAATCCTGTCGAGCTGCGGAGTCTGATAAAGTATAGAAAATCCACAGATGACTGCTGCTTTCTCCTGGCAAAATCGGATTTTTCTGTCCCACTAATCCCTTGTCACAATCTGCATCCTGTATATCTCTCTCTAACTCTCTCTCTCTCTTTCTATGTGCAAGTGTGTGTATGTGTGTGTCCCAGAGACTCCAGCCCATTCTGTCAGGACAGGCCACTCATGATTGAGGATGTTCATCCTTACCTTGCTTGAAGCGTGAACATTTAAACAGACGTGGGGCAGCGGTGATTACCGGCAGGTGCGCAGATGATTGAATCAAAGGGGGTCTGAGTGGGACTGGAGGAAAACTTTGGGATGGTGCGAGCTATGCAACACACAGCATCATGTCCTCAGTGAAAAAGTTTACCAGTGGTTGCTTCGTTTTGTGGACCAACATCCAGCCCTGGGTACGGGGGCCCCCGCTCTGATCTGACCACCTTCTGGGACTGAAAGTGGATGGAAACCTCCAGGGAGTGAAACAATGCGGTTTTGGTGGATTTTACTGTTTGGTTTTAGGAGCGTCTGTGGAGAACTGCCATTCATAGAAAAGAACAACGCAGCCATGTTGGTCAACTGGTGAGTAAACGTCCATCTGCTGAACACGTGTCATGTGATGCTAAAACACTCCAGTTCTTGTGTTTGTTTTGACATCCTCTTTAGCTAAACCTGCAAAATCAGGGATCACTTCCACCACGTGTTATCAGAGCACATTGCTGAGCTATTCCTGGCTCGTTAAAGAGGGTTTCAACCTTAGATTAGCAATGCTAATTAAGATCACGCGGGCTCTGTGAGACTTACCTTCCATTTTTAGCTATCCTTTGCTACATGTGCAGTAAGTTGCACACTAAATGCACAGCAGCGCATTTGCTCATAGAACGAGCTCTGAATCTGGGTCTCCCATCGCAGATTTTCTCCTGCTGTGCACAAAAGCACTGTGGCAATCGATAAATGTTCAGTTCTCTGTATACAATGCCAATCCCCCCAAAAATGCAGGATAAAGCTATGCAACTATCAGTTTACATCTGATGGGGCTCCTCCTCCATAGCAGAGTCACAACCACAAACTAAGCAACACAAATATATTATCTTTACATAACAGAACTAAGCAGATGCTGCTGGTGCCCCCGCCCCATGTGTTGCTTCTGCAGCAGCCAATCCCTGAGCTGTGACGTCACTAAAAGCACAACGATGGGCCTTCATACGGATTAACCCTACAGACCCAATGGCTAAGACCACGGATGTGATTTTTATTTGCACCCCCCGCTCCTCACTTCCGAAACAGCTGGCTATGTGTGGGAGGCATTATAAAATCCTGGAGTTTAATTTATTGTCTATATCTGAGTTGATTTGATTTTTTTTTTCACCTAGCTTCTTTTTTTTTTAATTTTTTTTATGGAACACACCACAAGAACATAGATCTAAATAGTGTAAGAGGAATTTGAGAACCTATTATTTTGCACAATCATGGCCTTAAACCTTATTAGAAATTAACACAAGTACTACAAGCAGAACAAATGACCAACTTTTGTGTTTATTGTTTGTGTCGAAGCAAATACCTGTAATCAGTGATCAGTTTGGAGGGATTTTAGCTCATTCTTCACAAGCTACTCACTTTGACTCTTTTCAGAACAATCTATTAAATTACATTCCAGACTTAATAAAGTTAAGTCTTCTGGATGGATTCTTCTTTGTTGAAGCAGCTTGTCTTTTATCCAAAAGACTTCTTCAGTCTGAAGAGCTGCAACAAATTCAGTCTTATAAGACCATTCAAGACTTGCTCACTTACTCAAGAGTTGCACACTAAAGATTATCAACTGTATTGTTTAATCATTCTTTGGTGGATTAAATTGTGCGTATAGAGTCCTTGTCTTGCTGCTTGACCTATTTTCCTCTAAGATTAGTTTCTCAGGCTTTTGTCTCAGCATCTTTGTTTAGAAATCACTGGTATCAGTCAGAATTCATTGTTACATACTGATGATAAAACACAATGTGGGGCCAAATCATTGTACTACCACCACTGTCCTTCACAAACGGATACATTTTCTAAACAAAAAAAAAAACTTTATTTCAATCACAACAACGCTCATTTAATGTGTAGGGCAGGTCTCTGCAGCCTTTATGTCAAAAGAGCCATTTTCACGCCTTTGTTCACTAATTTAAACATTTCCAGAGCCACAACAGCCAGCTACAACTGTTCAGTTTATTTATTTTTTATTTTTTATATATATGTTAAAAAAAAATACAGCATGAAGCATAATGTCAAAACTTTTTGGTTTACATATTCAAGGGAGTGGGTAGAAGTATAAACCTATCAAAATTCCCACTCCTTAACCACTTACGTAATCTTACATTTATTGCATGTATAATCCATACATACAGTATAACAACTAACCCATATTTAACCCATCAATATAGTATCTATTTAAGTTAACTACAGTAGATGAACAATCATTATTCCTTTAATGTCACAAAAAAACAAAAGCATCAATAACAAATAACAAAAACCCCAACAATTATTGAATAATATTATTATATATTATATCCAGCAATAATCATATGTTTATATGATAATATGAACAGTTTTATGTTTGGACATTGTTTAAGTTCAATATTCAAATTATTACACAGTTTGACTTACTGATACACAAAAGTTTTTTCTAGTAGTTCTGAATTTGCATATTTTAAACTGTGATTCCCCCATAGCGTATAAATTTGCTCCTTAGTTTTAAGTTTTGAATGTTTTTGGGTAATTGTTTATTTTTGGCTTTGTAAAGAATGAGAGCTGTCTGTAGTTTTACTATGTCAATTAATTGTAATAATTTCGATTTTACAAATAGTGTATTAGTGATCTGTTCTCCACCTCAATGAACCATGACCTCTGGAAGCCTCGACTAAGCTGTGCGAGAACTTCCTACATTTCTTTTTAGAAAAAATTGCGATCACCCGGGCTCTCATTTCCCCTCCAACTCATGATGCATCCATCCCACCTCAATCTGTTGCTGTGTTTGACCATTTTGAACCAATCTCTCTGTCTTCTCTAGAGCAGGTCATCTGGTTCCCCCTTTGATGTGGTCCCCCCTCGGCTACTAAAGGAGGTTTTTCCTACTCTAGGTCCTTCCATTCTTGCTATTGTAAATAGCAGTTTATCCACTGGCATGGTACCAAAAACCTTTAAACATGCTGCTGTTCAACCTCTCCTGAAAAAAACCAAACCTTGACCCCTCAGTAGTATCCAACTTCAGGCCTGTCTCCAGACTCCCATTTGTTTCTAAACTTCTGGAAAAAATAGTTGAGTCCCAGTTGAAGTGCTTCCTGGAGGATCATGCTATCCTTGAGTTATTCCATTCTGGCTTTAAACCTCTTCACAGCACTGAAACTGCGCTACTGAAGGTTTTTAACGACATCTTCTTATCCACAGACACTGGTGATTCTGGGGGTGATTGGGGGGAGTGGTGGTGCAGAGGTTAGCGACGGTGGGCCTGTGATCGGAAGATCACCGTTTCAAGCCCTGTTACCAACAACATCAAAAAACGTGGGTGGAAAAAGGTGAAACACCCACACCTGCCTCCACCCTCATTCGCCCCACTCTGGGCCCCTGAGCAAGGCCCTTAACCCCCACCATTTGCTCCCTAAACAGGTCTCTCTTGAAAATGAGTTCTCGTGGCTCAATGAGACGACCTGTATAAATAAAGGGTAAATGAAAAAAAAAACGTAACCAACGTTTATGTTGAACGTTGGACATTCGTGCTTTGTGGCTTCCGTGGTGTCACACATAAAACTCTTTACCTCGGTATATCCACTATACAAAAATGTAGACTACACCACTGGAGCAAAGAGACGCAGGTGCAGACCTGTAAGACCCCTGGTGTAGAGGACTCTAGCAGCTGGAACAAAACAAGTTAAACCCAAATCAAGGCAAATGTCCAAGGGTCTTATTAGTCTGGTTCTGGTTTTCTCTATCAAAACAATATGGAACAACTTGTCGATTATTAGGATCCCAGTTTGCCCAGTATGTGTCACTTTTGTTATGTAACGAATTTTTTGTGAACTGAAAACTTTAATTCTGGTGACAGGGTGTGGTAGCCGGTAGGACCAATCAGTTCAATTATTTATTTATAGGGGCAGCTGTAGCTGAGTGGTTAGAGCAGTCATCATTCAATGGGAGAATTGGGGGTTCGAATCCACCAGCAGTCACATGCCAAAGTGTCCCTGGGCAAGACATTGAACCCCTCATTGCCTCTGATGTGTGTCCCATCGGTGTATGAATGTGATAAAGTACTGATTATTCTTTGTATAGATCTAGTAGAGTTCTGTATGAATGGGTAAATGAGGACACAGATTGTGTTGTAAAGAGCTTTGAGTATCTTGATTAGATAGAAAGGCACTACTTAGTACAGTCCCTTTACCATTAATTTTATTCTTCACTCTATTTGGATGCAGACTTCCTTGTTTTTTTCACAATCTTTGAAGCTCTATGAGCTATGGTTATGTGCAAATGTAAACTAGTGGAACAGAAAATACTGTATCTAGATTTTAGTTTTTCTATGACACAAAAGGTCTGCTGTAGCTCATGTGGAATACACATTAGCTTTGGCTATACTGCACCACAGTGCATTTTTGTGTAGACAGTCATCATAAAGTAAAAATAAAACAAACTGTCTGATTTCAAAAGCAGTGGCAGTAGTCATCTAACTGATGCACAAAAACATAAAACATTTATCCATTCATTCATTTTCTGAGGATTATCAGCAGTCGGTCGTGAAGGGCGACATGCTTAAGTTGGTGGGGCCAATGCACCTTGATCCTTAAAGCAAATTTTTTGAAACAATGTTGAATATAACTTGTGCATACGACTCATTTTTTATTGAACTAGTTTGTGTAGTATATGTGATATTATGTGTTGTGATAAATAGGTAAACTAAACTTTGAAGAGGAACAAACAAAACCTGCCAGCTTGGCTGAATATGATAAAAAAAAAATATTAAAAGTTTGTTGAAATTTTCTTTAAATGGTCGTGCTGAAATTATTGTTCTCTACCAGTAAGTGCTTGTCTATACGTATACATATTTATTTTTAACCTTCCAGTTACCTGCAGATCTCACAAAATTTGTAACACACATTTTTTTCCTTCAACTTTAATAATGTTAGTCGTTCCTGTTTTACTTGGTTCTTTGTTAACTTATCTTTATTGCACAACAACCCTTCATGCTCCAGTGTTCGAGAAGAACTGGTCATCTGCTGTGAAAGAGGCAAAGCCTAATAATCTGAGTCGCTTCATCGTACCTCGACTGGTGAAGATGTTCTCTGTTCCTGCTGTCTGGCCGATCAGATGGTACTGATTGAGTCGCGAGCCTTCTTCTGCCACCACCACTGACTTGGCTGCTCCCTGAGTCCACTCGTACACCACTTCTGAGACAGGATAGGCATCTAGAAAAACAAGAATTGAGGCGAAAGAAAAACCTATAAGACTTCTTTATAAAAGCTACTTTTGTCTTCTTTTCATTTGACTACTGAACTTGGGTTTTGATGTCAGTGCATAGATTTTTGCAGCTGCATTTATCTTTATTAAGAAAGTAATCAGATAACATTTTCATGACTTCCAACCAGGAAAATATTACAAGATTCAAATGTTATGCATCCATAATAAAAAGACAAGAAAGAACGTGAATGAATGAAAATGAACACACCACAACACACTGATGCCTTTAAGAGCACTGAATTTTGCTCTGCTGTCAGCCTGGACCCATCTCTACATCCTGAGGACTTCATCAGCTCCTTCCATCACACCTGCACGACGATCTTGGACTCCATCGCTCCTCTCAAACAGGCATCTTCAAAGAACAAACCTTCACCATGGCTCAACGAAACGACGCGAGCTCTTCGACAACGTTGCAGAAAAGCAGAACGAAAATGGAAGCGCGACCGGCTTCATGTATCTCAAGGAATACTGAGAGACTGTCTCTGTGAGTATCATAATGCTGTGAAACAGGCCAAGTCACAGTACCTCTCCAATTTAATCTCCACCAGCTCCAACCGGCCGAGGACGCTTTTCAGCACACTCCAGTCTGTCATCAACCCATCTGTCAATGTTCTGAAAACTGCCACACAGTCTACCTGCGATGACTTTCAGAGCTATTTTGTCAACAAAATAGACTCTATCAGGCAGAACATTGTCAGTTCATCCAACACCATCCAGTCTTGTGCGTCTGCAATAACCACAGCTGTTTTTGACCAATTTGACCTGGTTTCACTCCCTCACCTCACCAAGGTGGTTCAGCAGATGAAACCAACTAACTGTTCTCTGGACATCATTCCCTCTAAAATGTTCAAACAGTCCTTTGATGTAATTGGTCCTTGTGTTTTGTCATTTATTAACAGCTGTCTATCTTCAGGTTTTGTGCCATCTGCTTTCAAACATGCTGTGGTCAGGCCTCTTCTCAAAAAACCAGGCCTAGATCCTACAGCTCTCTCTAATTTCAGACCAGTTTCACATCTGTCATTTCTATCAAAGGTCCTAGAAAAGATTGTTTTTATTCAACTTCAATCTTTTCTAGAACTCAACAACCTGTTTGAAAAATTTCAGTCAGGTTTTCGAGCTCGTCACAGTACTGAATCTGCACTGCTCAAAGTACAGAATGACATTCTTCTGTCCCTGGATGCAAAAAACCCTGCTCTGCTGGTGATGTTAGACCTCTCAGCAGCTTTTGACACCGTCGACCATCAGGTACTAATCAACCGCTTGTCTCAGCAGGTTGGCCTCCAGGGAGCTGTGCTTGAGTGGTTCAAATCTTACCTGTCTGGGAGAACTTTTTCTGTCATGATAGGCGATCTGTCCTCCTCTTCATCAACCCCTCTGACCTCTGGCGTACCACAGGGATCTATTCTAGGGCCAGTCCTCTTCTCTCTTTACATGCTGCCATTAGGATCAATCATTGCACGTCATAACCTGTCTTTTCACATGTATGCAGACGATTTACAAATCTATCTGCCAGTCACTCCCAACCCCTCACTCAGTTCAAACACTCTTGTCAACTGCTTAAATGACATTAAGCACTGGCTCTCTCAAAACTTCCTCCACCTAAACACAGATAAAACTGAATGCATTTTATTTAGTGCTCCTGGTGACACCAGCAACATCCTTCCCAGTCCCAGTGTTGGTTTTCCCCTCCCCCATTTCAACCCGGTGGTCAGAAATCTTGGAGTGCAGCTTGACTCCAACTTAAAGTTTGATAAACAGATCAGTTCTGTTGTCAAGACCAGCTTCTTTCAGCTCCGACTGCTCTCCAAAGTCAAGTCATTTCTCAGCCGTGGTGATCTGGAGAAGGCCATCCATGCCTTTGTGACCTCCAGACTTGACTATTGTAATGCTTTGTATGTTGGTATTAATCAATCCTCCATCTCCCGTTTACAGCTTGTACAGAACTCTGCCGCGCGCTTTTTGACCAACACACGAAAATATGAACACATCACTCCTGTCCTGTCCTCTCTACACTGGCTCCCGGTTCAGTTCAGGATACAGTTCAAGCTGCTCCTGTTTGTTTTCAAAGCTCTGAATGGACTTGCACCTCTGTACATCTCAGA
>JBBPBX010027330.1:0-10335 GCA_038048925.1 Garcialebias charrua | reverse complement strand
TAAAAAAAAATTAAATTAAAATAAATCAAATAAGTAGAAAAGTGTCAAAAAGGATAAAATGGATGTTTGTGCACATGTGTTTGTGTAACAGCAAGAACTGCAAAATAAAGTTTGCCTTTATGGATATTGCTTCTTCCAACTGAGCATCTTAATATATTGTGTTTTAACCAAACTGGCGTTGCTGGTAGAACTTTGTAAGACAGTGGCACATGCTTGCAGAAATTTGTTTTACTGATTTGAATAGGGCTAGGTGGGAGTAGTGTTTTTGTTGTTGTGTGTGTGTTTTTTTACTGAAACAGTAGCAGGTTCGACGAGGGACATGGTCTGATCAATCTATGGTGGAACATGAAAGGAACTCTACGCTGTGGAACCATGGAGGAGCAGCTTCAGTAGCTGAATGACATGTTGCATCAATTTCAGGTGGAGAACCAGAAACTTCAAGAAAAGTTTATGACTGATCATGACTCTTTACCTTCTAGTGGTGTGACAGGGAAGGGTCCCCAACCTGTCTCTGCGGGAGAAGTGCCAGTAATGGAGCGGCTCTTTTACATCCCAAGGGAACGTAAATGTCCTGTTTTTAGAGGTACTGTTGGGATCGGGGTTATGGACTGGATAGAGGAGGTCCGATCCAGTGTACGGGCTGGACATCTATCTTCTCTAGACCAAGCCTATTTTGTGTTTGATCACCTGGAAGGTGAAGCTAAAAAGGAAATACGATTTAGGCCCCGGGCTGACAGTCCTCTCTGTCAGCCCTGAACGCATTTTTGCAATTTTACAAGAACTGTATGGTTGCTCTAAGTCTTATGTAACTTTGCAGGAAGATTTTTTTTCTAGAAGACAGGAAGAGGGTGAATCATTGAAGGAGTTTTCTCATGCACTGTTTTGTTTAATGGAAAAGATTACTGCTGTAGTGGGCATGACCGTGTCCACTTTGATACACCTGTGTATTTTTGAACTGTTCCAGAGATGACCTTTACTGACCTCTCAGTAAAGCAAGACATTTACCACAAATTATTCCATTAGTTGTAATCTGAGAATATAGTCACCAAAAGAGACTATTTCTATCTTTGATTTTATTCTAATGTAATCAAAAGAATAACTTTTGTCATTTTCATGATATATGTTATATGCTGTTATTCTTTTAATATGGAGTATTACTGTGTTACTTGACCAAATGAAAGTGTCTACTCAAAATATCTATGACAAAGTTGAATGAGGTGTCAGATTGACTTGCTCAGGAGTTGTTTTTGTTGAGTTCAGCTAAAATTCTCGTTAGCGTCGAGATGTCTCCTCTCTTTCAGACACTTTTCCAAAACATTCCTCTTTGTTATCTAAGCAGACTTGCTGTCAACCTTGAGTTTCCACTTCACGTTTTCACACTCCTCTTGGCCCACGGACCAATGAGGAAAGTGTGTTCTAATCTCAACATTTTTGAGTAAAAGCGTTTGTTTGCATGAACGCTTCAGAGTCTACTGGGAACTTCAAAGAGATGTGAACTTTCCCAAAGAGCTGGGGTACGTTTGGTCAAGAGCTAACGACCTTCGTCTTCAGCTAAGGACTGATAACCTGCTGTTATGAGTCCACTTCGAATGAGCGTAAGCTCAAAACTTTGTTATTCCTTCCTGGAATAAGTTATCTTGAGCCAAAAAACCACGACTGCCACGGCTTCTGCCGACGAAAGCAAGTATCACCGACACCGACAAGGTAAACACGTGTGGAGTCCAGCTTGGACTTGCGGGACCGACGACTCGTCAGTCCAAGGCTGATCACAGCTCTTTACCAGAACCAAGGCGGACGTCTTAAGGTAAAGGAGCAGCTGTTTGCTTACTGGAGGTGTGATGATATCTTAGCTGGACGCGTATGGAAGAGTGTCATCTGGTTTCATAAATGCAAGATAAACTTCCTCTCTTAACCTCCTAATTCTTCTTAAATCTTTCCTCCTATTCTTCTCCCCTCAATTCTAAGCTGGAAACTATTTAAGTTAAAGAGCCCTCAGACTAAATATGTTTAACATCCAGTATTGAAGTCTGTTGTGTTAAATTTAACTGTGCTGACGTGTTAAATTGAAAGAAAGTGAAATCATGTCAATCAAGTGTAATGGTGTTAATTTAGTTGATTTATTTTAAATAAATGGTAGTGTCTTTGACATATCAACTAAGTTAACGTCTCTTGTCACTTAATGGCTTTATTTATTTATCCATCATAAAGATCACAGAAATATTGGGTAAACTGAAAAAGAAAGAATCCGTGAAATTACTATTCAATCTGAATAAGTAAATTAATTAAGGTAAAGAGGTCAGTATTAATATTGACCTCCTCATAATCCTTTACATCTGGTGGCACCGTACCGGTTTCTGAAAGTTTATTGATAAATCTGTGATCTCTCATGAACTGTAACGTCATGTTTGCATAAAAGGATCCAAGTTTTAAACTCTGAGGATAATAATTTTGGCTGGAAGTGTCAAGACAGGCAGATTCTGCATGTTTTTATCATTTGAGGCTGAGAGATTGTTATTCGTTCAACTCTTTTACACGCTGTTGGAAGCTTTTAGGCGAGGTTTTGTCAGCCCGTGGTCTGTGGGGGTTCTGGTTCTGGTCCAGTTCACACAGACTCCTGTACAAAGCTTTGTTTGACCGCCGAGTCAAGAGCCTGAAGAGCTATTATTAACATCAAAAAGATTGCTGTGCTGGTATTTTACATGTTAGAGCAGGTCAAAGAAGCATATTACTGTTAGAACGTTGTCGGATAGTGGTTCTGAAACCCGAGTTCTGCTCCTTTAAAGTGGACGGAACCGACCTGAACGCGGCTCCGAGGGAGTCCGTGTCGTGTTACAGTTGACGTGCTGGTTACTGAGCGTAGCTAAGTTGTGCCTGTTTTAAATGTGAATGCCATGTTTCAGAGTTTTGGGGAGTTAATTTGAAGCGTTTGAGTTGTTTAAGAGTCTATAAAGTTGCGCTCTGCTGTGCTAAGCTAACGTTAAAGCGACGTGTCGTTTGTTTATGAGCTGTGATTGGATAAAAAGAGAGTCGTGATCTGTCAATCACATCTCGTATCTGTAAAGCGCTGATTCGCTGAAGTGGGGACGCACGCCGATGCGGCCAGCCCACTTTTGTCGTCATTTCCAGGTGCACTTTGGGTGACAAGCAGTCACACTCACAGGACAGACGGAGATTTCGCTGAAAGTTTAAAAACTCATTTGAAGCCATCTAAACTGTCTAACAACATAAATTTGTCTCTGACAAGAACGCGGTTCGAGCGTTTATCACGGACACACTAGAAACTAACTCTAAAAGGTTGTTTTTAGTTTAACCCTTAGATGCATAAGTGGGGTCAAAAATGACCCCAAGGGTTGTTATTCTTCAAAATCTCTGAAACTAAAAGTTTTTACTCTTCCATATTCCAGGTATTCCTCATAAAACATGTTTGTGACTTCAAGCCATTTCAATTTTTTAAAATGTTTTCATACATTTTCAGAAATTGCAGTTTTTGTGTCACTACCCCAGTTTTTCATGAGTGGGGTCAAAAATGACCCCAAGCATTTCCTATAGAATCTCAAGGGTTTTCTTTGGGAACCTTTGATTCTTACCAACTGTGACTGTCAAGATACATTTTCTGTCTCCTTTACACATCTGATACCTGCAGTCTCACCACTAGGAGGTCAGTGTGACACAGCAGCAAACATGTATTATCTTCATTTACCAACTCCATGACTTTACTGTGATAGAATATCATGTTGGTCAACAAAGTAGACACTCTTAGCTAACTACAAAATAATGTTAGTACTTAAGCTAGCTAACATTACACTAGCTTAGTAAGCCAGCTGATATTACTGGATTTGTTGTGTAGAGACTCACTGTATTCATAATTCCTTGTAACAAATGCAAACCTGTTGGATAACCTATTATATATTATTATATATATATATTATATATATATATTATTATATATATATTATATATATATATATTATTTTAAAAATCTGTATGCCTCTTTTATGATTGTCTATTGTTGTTGCTGTTGTCCATTGTTGTCATAGTCCTTTGTTGAAACCAGGTCTCATGTTTGTCTGTTTTATGTTTTCTCATCTAAACTATCATGGCTACTTGGAGGACAGCGATACCCGAAGACCTTGCTCGAGATATGATCCTGAACGGATGGGATGAAGAACCCATCAATGGTCCTGACTCGGGATTTGGTATCTTGAATATAGAGGATACAGACCTGGACATGTCAGGCTGTCTGGAAACAAACCTGCCTCTGCTGAACAAGATCAGTCAGACACTGAGGAGTTCTCTGAGACCTCCAAAGAGGGAATGGATATTGTGTCCAACAGAATGAGCCACAAGGGCTCTTACTAGGCAGAGTTATCTCCCACTCAGACTAAAACACCAAGCCACAATTTACTGAGAAGTCGGTCAGGGCCTGCACCTGGGTTTAGCACCATCTCTCCGATAGATCCATGAAAGCTGTTTATCACTGATAGTATATTAGAAGAGGTGTTGACATGAACAAACATGGAGGGAAGAAGAGTCGCAACAAGCAGAGGAAAAGAGTGAAAAATTCTAAGCAAACTGGAGCTCATGGCCTTCATTCCAACCCATTCACATCCCCCATGTGATGTGAATCCTTCTGTATTTTGTGTATTATTTGTACGTTTTTTTTTTTTTTTATGTAAAGTATCTGTATACATTAATTTTTAGCATTTTTAGAGAGACACTTTCTAGAGAGACACGAACAGCCGGAAACAAATTCCTTGTGTGTGTCAACATACTTGGCCAATAAACCTGATTCTGATTCTGATTCTGATTCTGATTCATTGGAGTGACCATTATTGCAGGAAGTGAGAAGAACTGGAATGTACCAATGTGTGTGCTCTTTGGGAGTCTTCTACACAACCCAAGGTACCCTGAATCTACCAACCTACATCACTGAAGCAACTGGAAGATGTGGAGTGACAAAAGTTGCAAACAAGTAACAGGAGAGAGGCACAGAGGGCCAACAGAAGAGAAAGAGGTGCCAGATGTGTCCAAGAAACAAAAATAGCAAAGCCACCAATTAGTGCAGGAAATGCAGTACTACAGTGTGCAATGGTCACAGCCAAAAGCAAATGGTTTGTGACAACTGCACACAGTGAATAGAGAAAATATGTTTGTGTGGGCACATGTGAGTGTACAGTGTTCTGGTTGTATGTTCATTCTCTTTTTTGTCCTTCAGACAGATGGACATTCTAGCAATAATTTTTGAAGATTTTTGATGTTATTTCGTGTGAAAAAATGTTATAAAAAGTTATGAATAACCATATTAAATGTAAAATCAGTCTTTTGTTGACCCAAATATAATAAATATAACTGCCTTTAACCAAAATTAAAGACATAATTTAAATGAATTGCAAAAACCCATTGATTCTAATTGGGGTCATTTTTGACCCCACTCATGGAAGAATGTAGGTATTGGTCGTTCATGCATCCAAGGGTTAAATACTGAATAGTAAAATCAGTCTCCTCGTGATAACATTAAGACTTGTAGCTGCCCCCTGTTAGTTAGAAGACGTTAACAGATGAATTTTCTCATGAAACATCTTAAAAAAGTCAGCATTTCTATGGTGAAATACCAGATTTAAAGTTGTTCTGTAAACAAACAATATCTCCTGTTTATTTTAAATAAAAAATTTAGAATGACAGAGGTGCAAACAAACAATTTTGGCTTATTTTAAATACTGAAGAGATTTAAAATAACACTCAAAAAAGCATCTTCTATTTGATTTTCACATTACATCAAAGAAAAAAATGATGATGAACAGAGCATTTCCACATTAAGCTCTTCACATCTCTGAATTTTAAACAGAATTGGTGTACACTGTACACTTTTAGTTAAAAATTGCATTTTTAACGTTTTTCTGTGCACAATTAATGACTCCAGTTTATTTTAAATGAAAAGTTTAAAATATCAAACAAAAGTACATTTTTCACTCCAGATAACTGCAACAAAACTCAAACGGTTTTACTGAAACTGAAATACATTCTCTTAGAGCAAAATAAAACAAAATCTGCTAACATTTTAGTGTGAACATTGCATTTATTTGAAATCTTTAAAAAGGCGTTTGAGTGAAAGACAGAAAAATTAAGCGTGGTTTAATAGTAATTGTTTTAAAAGATAAGTCTATTAAGTTAATACGGCCACAAAGGCTTTAACTTACAACATTTTCATTGAAGGTAAAACCTAAAATAAATAAAAGGTACTGAATGAATAAAAGACTTGTTTACAGATTACATGAAGAAAACCAGAAAGCTGTTTTAGTTAAATAACTCACCGCTAAGAAAACATTTATTTGCATACACTATAATAAATACCATCTTGTTGATTCAAACAAAATCAACACAAAAAGATGGCAGATACAGAGGCAGAAGATGCTGACTCACCTATAACAAATTTAGACGTTTTAGGGCTGCTCGAAACAGAGATTCTAGGACTGCAGGACAATGTGCAATGGCTCACAACATCCCTAGAGGAATGCATACATGCACGAGAAGAAGCTGAGAAGAAATGTACGGAGTTAAAATGTGATGAAAAGAGTTTAGAGAGAGAATTAAAAGTTTGTAAGGCTAAGCTGTCCTTTACAACAATGAAACTCTATGAAACTGTGGAGAATGAAAAACGGCAGACGTTATCTGTGTCACATGAGAGAAACTTACGTGAAAAAGCTCAACAACTGGGCACAAAGCTACAAAGTGATCATAACAAATCACAAGTACGGTGCACGGTGTTGCAAAATGAAAATGAGTGCTTACAATACAAACTGAAGATATGCACACAAGACAAGGAATTATTTTCACAACAGCACGCAATGTTAAAATGGGATAATGAAAGGTTGCGAGCCCAACTACAAAGTTGTCAGGCAAGGCTGGATTTGACAACAGATCAACTCTCTGTAGAGAGAAAAAGATGGTTGGATCTCGGGGAAACACAGTTTCCAAAAACGCAGCAAAAAACGCAGCCTAGATCACCGACTCCATCGCCTAAACCACCGCGCCGTCCCTTAGGGCCTCTAAAACCAACAAACCCACCGGATGCGCCGGTGGGTGGATCTGATAATAACCCACAAACTCCTCTCTCAATGGCTGAACTACGGAATATGGCTAAAAGCATTCAAACCTTCGCTCCAGGTCCGATGGGCTCACATGAAACCAAGATCTATCTCGATGACCTTGATTTCCAGCTTCAACGCTGCCCAGAAGCTACAGTTGATGATAAAATCTGTCTGGTAAGGTTAACCTCGGACAGGACAGTGCATGCTTTCATGAAGCGTCAACGGGACGCCGTGATGAAAGACTACAGTCTTTTATGTGCTGCTCTGATAAAGGAGTATACTCCTTGCACGGGGCCCGATGGCATCATAGCGGCGGCTGACGTCAAGCAAGGTAGGAATGAGCACCCAAGGTCATATTATGACCGAATATTCCGTGCCTATTTCGGTGACAGATGCGAGCCAGAGATGGAGGAAGAGATAGGGTTTAAATATATCTTCAGCAAAAATCTTTGCCCTGACATAAGAGAGAAAGTACATGTCAGCGCAAACTACAAACGGAGGTCCATCGAAGAAATAAGAGAGTGCGCGATAGATGTTTTTACAGGTCGCACACCAAACAAAACACCCTTTGAGGTGTGTCCGGGTGAAATGGTTGAATCCAACTCACTGGAGCTGGACGGGACCGGGAAACCGATTCCCTATGCTACAAAAGGTGAGAAAAAACGGAATGTTCAACCCAACAGACCACGTAGTGAAGGCGACCACTGGAACAAAAGTCAAGTCAAAGTCAAAGTCAACTTTATTGTCAGATCTGCAATATGTACTGTACAGGACATACACAGGACCGAAATTGCGTTTCTCTCAGTCCCTCGGTGCAACAGTAAACATCTAAACATTGAAACACTGAAACATATAATAATAGACATAAGCATAAAATAGTAAAACTAACACTGTCCTGAGTTTTTTTGCATAGTGGTATAAGAGTATGAAAATTTACACCAACTCTAAAACTAAAACATTAAACATTTAATGAACATAATACTGGCCTGAGTTTTTGCATACTAGTATAAAAAAAGAGTATAAAAAGTATAACTAAAATAAACTAAGGGTTTCTAGCATTGACATTTGCAAAGTGGCAAAGCAGCGTATGAGTTAATGTACACAGTATATGTGTGAACAATGACCCGAAGCGGTTCAAAAGAGGCCGAGAGGTCCAACAACCGAACCAAGAGGGTGACCACAAAGGTGAAAAGTGGGATGCACGTCCAAGGACTAAAAAGTATGGATACCAAAGTAATCCATACGACACAAGGTGGTACCATGAGGAACCCCCAAGTCAAGTAGGTGACCCTCCTGCCCCTCGAATGGAACAGTCCGAGACAGGCAAAAAATCGCAAAAGTTCCAGAAGAAAGGCCATAATTCTCTGTCCCCAGAGGACATGGAGAACATACGTCGGTTGTTAAAAGTGTTGGATAATACAAGCAATGATAACAAACCTGGAGTGATGTGTAGCACTATCGTTGATAGTAAGTCAGAGCACGTAAATCACGACAGTCAACAAGACACTGATGGTGAGGATGCTGACAATCAGGATAATGACAGTCCAGAGTGTGTCGGTCAACAAGACGTTGACAGTGACCATGACATTATTGTCACAGACTCTAACAGCCCCTCATCAAACAAGGGGGGGAACTCAACCATCGACGACAGTGACCCGCCACAAACTGAAAACTCAGACACGTTGGTGACTGCACTGACGGTTCAGATGAAGAAAGATTACACAGTCAGAGGTCAACGTAAACAGAATGATTGGCCGAAACCTTTAAGGTTTCTGTGTGACTTTGAAAAAAGGGGGGAGGCTATGAAAGCTTACCTGCCAATCACACTGGAAGGGGTCCTCACGCATGAAGCACTCCTGGATGGCGGAGCCGACATTACCATTATGTCAGCCAAACTGTTCGAGGAACTACGGACCGCCGCTATCGGTGTTCACAGGCAAATACCCCTTGTAAAAAGTGCTATAGAACTGCAGGGTCTCGCAGAGACGAGAACAACCCTAACAGCTATAGCTATGGTTCACATGCAGATTGGCAAAATGACATTATACCACCCGGTACATGTGTCTACACTCGATTCATTCCCATTTCTAGTTGGCCAAGACTTTATAAACCGCTTTGATGCAATTATAGACTATGGCCGACAGAAAATGTGGAGCACAGTGAGAAAGCCTCTGCCAATAAAAGTGCCTCCTAGTTGTGATACAGACTGCCTAACCGCAGGTACCGCAAAGGACACACGGGACACCTCATCTGAGGACAAGAGCCCGGTAAGTGAACCTACAAAAACAGGTGAGGCAGAAGAGGCCCAACAAGAAAGCCTCCTCTGCGAGCTGAAACAATCAGCACTCACTGAACACTACCTACAACAGGTAGTAAAAGGTGTCGAGATCCAGGGATCCCACACCGAAGATGCTGTACTGTCTCCTTGGACAGATAATTCAGCAATCAGCCAAGCTCTTTATGAAACCTTGGTTAAAAAACATATGGGTCTAGAACTAACGAAGAAAGCTTTACGCTTTCATCTCGATCCCAACAGTGAGCGGGTAATGACCGCAAATGGAGTCATTCGCCTGAACATGAACTGGAACAAACGAGAACTGGTCCACCCGTTCCTCGTGGTCCAAAACTTACCACATGCATCCTATATAGGCTCTGACATTTTGGTAAGATTGGGTGTCCGAGTGGACACCGTAAACAATGTACTGTGGTCGCTGGAAACAGACAAAATGGATTCTCCTGTGCTGAGCACAGAAAATCTCAAAGCTGGACAGACCATACCAGAAGTCTGCGAGGTTGCTTGCAACCAATCCATCACAGTACTACCTCAGGCAATGAACCAGATGGTGGAAGTTCACATCATAGCTAATCAAGCTATTGGCCAAAAGCAGGCATACTTTCAACTATCTCCTAAGTTTTACAACTTAGGACTGTCCATTGAGGCCACGAGACAAGTGAGCCTCGACTGCAGAACCACATCTGTTGCTGTGTGTAACACAGGCACGGAAGCGGTACTGATCAAGAAATACACAAAAATAGGATGGTTGATCTCCACTGATTTCCATGATTTTGAACTGAGCATTACATTTCTGGGAGGACTCCCAGAATACCTGATCCCACATGAATACACGGGGCAAGTCTTGTTCACAAAGCCAAAACAGGCCATAGCTCTCGTCTCAGTCAATGAGGTCGACCAAGACACAGTCTATGGGGTCGGTCTAAACCGAGACATCAGCCTAAGCTCTCATAC
>JBBPBX010027329.1:15751-37369 GCA_038048925.1 Garcialebias charrua | reverse complement strand
GTAACATCCAGTACGCTCTGAACCCTGAGTCCGATCAGGTAAACAGAAAAAAGACTGGTCTTTGAGCACAAAGGTGTTCTGTGTCCAAATATTCATACTTCTACACGAATATTACCGTAATTTCCAGACTATTGAGCGCACCTGAATATAAGCTGCGTCCACTGACTTAAAAAAAAAAAAAGTACATACCGATATGTTCTTTGTTGTGACTCTTGAGTGTTTTTTCAGTACTACATCATCGAGGTGAACGCCCGTCTGTCACGGAGCTCGGCGCTGGCCAGTAAAGCTACTGGTTACCCTCTGGCGTACGTCGCTGCCAAACTTGGTTTGGGGATACCGCTGCCAGAACTCAAGTATGTCCTGAACCGCATAAAAATCTAATTTTAATTATTAACGTCTTTGATTTTGATTTGAATCTCTTAACAAAAACGGTTTTTAATTTGTTGTTCCGCTTATAATAATTTTGTTGCAAATTATTTACAGTATTTTAATTTTGTCTTCCAGAAATTCTGTCACCAACTCTACAACAGCAAACTTTGAGCCGAGTTTGGACTACTGTGTGGTGAAAGTTCCTCGGTGGGATCTCAGCAAGTTCCTCAGGGTTTCCACCAAGATCGGCAGCTCTATGAAGAGCGTCGGTAAGAGAGAGAGATGAACGTTTCTTCCTGTTTCACAAACCATCTCCAAGAGCGTCAGAGTCTGGTTGATGGATCACATTAAAAAAAAAACTTTGTTTTCAGTCGTCTTGATATTTTTGTTGAATACCTCCTCTTCAGGGGAGGTGATGGCCATCGGCCGGAGCTTTGAGGAGGCCTTTCAGAAAGCTCTGAGGATGGTGGATGAGAACTGCGTTGGCTTTGACCACACCATCAAACCTGTCTCTGAAAAGGTTCAAGTCTACCCTGTCTCTTTTTATTTATTTTAACTTTTTAAGTTCTTTATCGTGTAAATCTTTCAGTTTTACGTTTATCTTCAGTCATTGAGCAGACCTTTATTTAAGCTTCACCAATGTTTACCGGTAATTACAACAAGTTGCAATAAATCTGCAAACTGATTAGTAAATCAACTAAACAAAACTAATAAACTAAATGTATTAGTTTATATTATTTTGACAAACCATAAATTAGTGATGTTGTTTAGGATCTGCAATGTTTCAACTAGCTAGGAAAAAATAAACATTCCTTTTGTCTTGCACAGAAAATGAAAACAAAACTTTTATTAATCATTTTACCGTATAACCAGAACTGTCGCGATAAAACAATAAATCAATTAATCGCATGATAAATTAAAATTATCAACCTCGTTTTCATTTATTGCCTTTATCGTTTCTTCGTGTCTCTCTACTGAAGACACTGGATGAAAAAAGGCTCATCTCGTCCAAACCCATCCAAAATCACGTTTTTGGATCGTTAAAATCAGCTAAGCTATGAGCTAAGCTAACAAGCTGACATCGGGGGGGGAGGGGGGGTGAGAAGCTGAGAACTTGTTTACTGATTTTTTTTATTTATTAAAAGCTTTGTGTGAAAAATGCTTAAGAGTAGGGCTGAACAATTAATTGCATTTGCAATAATATCGCAATATGATAAAATTAGATTTTCTAATCACGAAGGCTGCAATTTGACTGGTCACGTGACACAAATCTTTATCAACACTTAAAAAAACACCACAAAGACATTTACAATGGTTGCATGGCTAGAATGACAACAACCAGTGCTTCAACTTCAAGTAAGCAAAGTATCAGCCGACAGGGATCACTGACCCAACTGTTTGAATTTCAAACAGTAATTTTTTTTATATCTAATTTTTTACATTTATTTATTAACCGTCATGTGAAGTTCAGACAGTAGTTAGGAAGCTCACTTAACATGTTTACTATTATGTTGGAGCCAAGATAGTCTAGTGGCAGGGCTTTTGACTACGGACCCGAAGGTCGCGGGTTCGCGCCCTGGCCACTACCCAGCTTGGGGTGTCTATGAGTGCACACCTATTTCTCCAGCTCCCCGGGCGCTTTCGGGCTGCTCACTGCACCACCTGGTAGGTGGATGGGTTAAATGCAGAGACGAATTTCGTCTGTGTATGGGAACATACGCAGATGACAGGAAAAGACATTATTATTATATTATTATTTATGAAACAAGAAAAAATAGAAATGGTGAAAAGAAAAGGCATACCGGTAGATTTGTTTGCTTTATTGTAATCTCTGCTTTGAACGAATCTGACATTGTTTATTATAAAACAGATTGATTTATTGCTTCTGTTTGTTGAAAAATACCTGAGAAGATAATAAAAAATAATCGCGTTTTAAATCGCAATTGCAATTTATAGAAAAAAAATTGCAATTAGATTATTTTCCAAAATCGTTCAGCTCTACTTAAGAGCTCAAATCACACCGAGCGTCTGCCATTTTAAAAACCGAAGAGAGACAGCCCATGTCACGTCAAGGGGCCTCCCTCCCAAAAAAAAAGAAAGAAAAAGAGACATGCTGCTCGCTCCCTCACTATCCATCCTTCGGTTCGAGCAATCTTATACCGCCATTCAATGGTCAATAAAAGTTACTGCACTCAAAAAAGAAATTAACCAACATTTCTTCTTAATTTTGACAATAATTACTAATTATTGTAAAATTTAAAACAATATTATCATTTATCACAATAATTTCTGAGACAATTAATAGCCCAGCAAAATTTGTTATCATGACAGGCCTACTTATAACATTAATGGTTGTATTCTGCTAATTAAAGATGAATAGAAAGCCACTTAAAGTTTACAATAGAAAGTAAATTGTGGTCTAACAAATATATTTTTCTCACGTTCGTGTTCATAGTTTTAACTGTGCAAAAATATTGACTGGATAAAGCTGTGAGTACAAACCTGTCTTCTCTTGTTCTCCTTTTATCTGGATGTCGGCTCATTATTTGGCTGCAGGGGTCTCAGAGTTGAATAGTTTTTAAAATATTCACTCAAACTCACGCAAGGTGGCGGTACTGAGCAGAGTGTGACATTCATAAATCTTTAAACTGAATAAAATAAACCAAAACAACTGGTCGAATGCTCAACTGTTTGTTTGTCACAGTTACTTTAGTAATTTCTCGCGTCCGTATGCTCTGCAGGAGTTGCAGACTCCCACCGATAAGCGCATCTTCATTTTGGCGGCTGCGCTCAGAGCCGGTTACACGGTGGATCAGCTGTACGAGCTCACCAAGATCGACCACTGGTTCCTGCACAAGATGAAGAACATCACCGACCACGAGCATCTGCTTGAGACCTACAAACAGGTAACACTTCTTAGACACGAGCAACATAAAAAATATTACGATGTTTTCTTTATTACCTCATCGTTTAAATCTTTAACTTCAGGATGAGAGCGCTATGCCTCCAGAGGTGATGCGTAAGGCCAAACAGCTGGGCTTCTCAGACAAGCAGATCGCTCTGGCTGTGCAGAGGTGAGTGTGAAGACACACCCAAGGACACTGATTTGATTGGAGTTACAAAGATTTGACTGATTTTGGAGTTTTATACACCGTCAAAGGCGGATGTGTATCTACGTTCGTAAACTTCGAGAAGATCGAGGATGGGCCTGCGCCCCCCTGACTTCTTTTGGATAAGGAAGTACTTGGAGTAAAACCCGGTTTCCTCCTCCACCGGTGGGACCTTGGAGATCACATCTTTTATTAGTACCGTATTTTCCGATGTATAGGTCACATCTTTTTAAGTTTTTTCAAGGCCTGCGACCTATACTCAGGTGCGACCTATATATGGCTTGTTATCACTTTCGGTGAAACAAATTTTTAAATCCAGCTCATTTCACAATTACGTTCATTTATTAAGGAAAAGTTCAGCTCAGACATATATTTGCTATAATTTTTATCAAACAAATAATTGTTTTTAAGTGTTAATCTTCTTAAAAGCCTTGCTGTGCGCTCCTGTGGCAGACATTTGCAGCAGAGCTAAACGTAGGTGCGACCTATCTAGGGATTTTTCTAATAATAATAATAATAATAATTAATTCAATTTATAACGCACTTTTCATTACTGAAAATCTCAAAGTGCTACACATATATTGAATGCTACACACATTCATAAACCGGTGGCAGCAGACTACCATGCAAGGTGCTTTCCAGTCCTACCGGGAGCAACTCAGGGTTAAGTGTCTTGCCCAAGGACACAACGACACATGGTGCGGGTCCCGGGAGTCGAACCGCCAACTTTCCGATCGGGAGACGACTGCCATTACCACTACACCACGGCCGCCCAATCTATTGGTGATAATTGGACAATGCGACCTATACACAGGTGCGACCTATACACCAGAAAATACTGTAGTTCCTGCAGCTCCATCTGAAGGGCAGTTCCCTGTTGTGGGGATGATAGTTTTGTCTCTAAAACCCGTTGAAGCTTGGAGGTGCTGTTAAAAATTGTAGGGTATAGCCCCTGCAGATTATTCTTTTTAACCAGCTGCTTAAAACACAAGTTTTGAGCCAGGCTGAGCTGTGTTTTGTTAAAGGAGAGGCCTGGTTGTTTGGGGCCCTGGTGAAAATAGTCTGGCCTCTACCGCCGCCTTGTGGACATTCCTCACAATGGCCCATGAGAGACCCAAGTTGAAAGGGCTAACTGTCAGCTGACACGTCACGGCTGCAGCCTGCGCTTGTTTCCGCTCGGCTGGCCGGAGGAGAGAGTAAAAGAGTCCTGATCTGCGCAGGCTCCTGGTTTTTACAGAACTGTGACAAAACAGCCGGCTCTCTGTAGCGTTTGAACTGCTCACCACTCTGTAATCTGAGATATCTGTCGGCATGCGCCTTCTCCGTGCAGGGAAGCGGGGGCATGGGGGTTAGGCTGATTGGTAACTCTAAATTGACCCTGGGTGTGAGTGAGACAGGTCTCTCTTGTAAATGAGTCCCCGTGGCTCAACGAGGCTAGCCTGTATAAATAATAGGTTGAATGAAAAAAAAAAACCCCTGAGTTCACTCCGTCCAGGTGCAGCTCTCAGGCAGACTTCTGTTTGTTTAAAATAGCTCATTTTAACCTTTTCATCATTTTTAATGAGCTGTTCTGAGACGACCTTTTTATTTATTGAAGGAGGTGTGTTTGCAGACACAGAGGGAGATGAATTCAACACGTGTGAATAAAAAACTCCGTGTTTTGATACAGTAACTTTATTTTTCTCACAAAATTCACTGTTTGAACTGCATGACACAACTCCAGAACACCGTCATTTCTTAAGGTAACGTTTCCTCCCGTCCTGTGCCGGGGCTGACCATGAGGGCTGACCATGAGGGCTGACCTCGGCCCCTGCCTCGTGATGGGCCAGGTCTGTGGAAGGTCTGAGGAGCTTGGCTCCTGGCTGGAGGTGGTGGAGGCGGCACGGCGAATGTGGCTGAAGGTGACGCTCGTCTCTGCTGCTGCCTGAAGCCTCTCATCTGGTCACGCCATCGCGTCGGTCCACGAGCTGAACGGGGTTCTGCTCGGGGAGCTGCAGCGTGCTTCTGGACCTGCTCCAGCGCCTCCGATGAGGACTGGAGCTGATTAAAAACAGTTTTGAAATGTTGTCCGAATAAACCCTCTTCGGAGACCGGACCTTCGATCAGCTGTTTTTTTAACTTCCTCCGTTAATGTTGTGGACAACTTTAGCCAAAGTTGCCGCTGCAGCAGTGTGGCCCATGCAGAGATGTGCGCGGAGCAGGTGGCGAGCACCGCGCACATATTCGCCATGGCGTCAGCCGCCTTCCCGATGTTCTCGTCGGTTGTCTCCTTCGACACATACGGGGCCAGGAGCGCCACGTTATTAGCTGCAGCTCCGACTTGAGATGAACACTGATGAATTTTATCAGTCCATTTGCTGGTGAGCTGGTCGCTCGCCACCGGCGACATGATACGTTTTCCCACGTTTGGCTGCTCTCACGCCAAAACCTGTTGAGAGAGTCGTTCAAATGGTGGGACGGTCGGGAAAACCTGGTCCGTGACTCCGTGCACTTTTGTCACAGCTGCATAAGCTGCGACAGGCGCTTTCAGCTTCATGGTTCATCAGCAGCGCTGTGGAGCAGGCTGGAGACAGCTTTTACGCGTGGCCAAACCTGGTCAGAGTGTCCATTGTTCTGCACAGCAAACCTGCCCGCCAACAGCGGCTCGGCGTCGGCGGCCTGAATCGTTACCTCAGTGACCTCCAGACCACAAACTTTCGCTGCCATGCCGATAATTTCAGGAAGGGCGTGGAGCAGGCTGGTGCGCGTGGCTGCTGTTGGAGGTGGCGTGGGCTGCACATCTTCTGGGCCTTAAAGGTTCTATACCAAAAGCCAACTACCTGTAGATTCCATCATTGTCATATTTTGAGCAAATATAACATTCTGGGTTTTACAAATTTTATAAATTATAATGTTTTAAAATTGATTTTTAAGTGTTTAAATGGACTTGCACCTACACCATTAAGTGATTGCATACAGAGACTGCACGGCAATAGCAGATCTACCAGAGCGGCTTTGCATGGAAATTGTAAGGTCCCCTTCAGAAGAACCACTTTCGCACAAGGTTCTCTGTCGGTGAGAGGATCTACAGTTTGGAACTCTCTTCCTGCTACTATAAAATCCACAACCAGTTTCAATATGTTTAAAAAGCAAACAAAACTCTGGTTATGTCAAAAACAGAAATGTACCCATTTTTGACATATTACATTTCTCTGTTTTGTATCCCTTATGTTGTGCTATTTTTAAGGACTACCGGTACCACTTCAATTTTTAGATTTTTTTATTTTATTTGTTTATTCTTGTTTTTTATTTATTTATTATTATTACCGGTATTATGTATTTTTTTTTCTTCTTTTTAAAAGCCCATCTAGGGACAAGTGCTGCGAATTAGCTGTTGCTATTGCACTATGATGCAAACATGGGACTGCTGTTTTACTCAGTTTGTTTATGTCGATGTGTGTCTGTCCCTATCAAATCAATCAATCAATCGCTACACGTTGATGCCGTTGCGGGGCGCTGAGGCAGCACCGGGTCCACACCTCTGCAGCAGGGTGGACCTTGACCGTTACTCGTGTCGGCTCCGTTGTTGAGAGTTTGGGGCGACACCGTGCCTTCAGGACGACAGGCTGGTGCGCACCCGCTAAGCACTCTGAGGGCCGCAGAGCATGAGTGGGGGCGGTTCGAGCCCCCCGAACGGCGAGGCCGAACCGCCACAGCTAGCTACCTCTGAGGAGGTAGTGTGCGTGTACTCCTCCAAAATGTCCTCGAGAGACACTCACTCCCTCGGCTGACACTCTACGTCAGCCAGACGATAACCGGCGCACCTTCTCCTCCATAGTCAAAAAAGTGCAGGAAAGGCAGGTGGGGTGAGGCTCCATGGCCTGTCGTGCGTGGGCAGCGCCCAGGCATTCCTCGCAGATTTGGTGTGGGTCAGTGGACAGAATGTAACCCCTCTGGCACACTGGACATGTCCTCACCATTGTTCTTAAAGGTTCAGTATGTAATTTCTGGAACTTCGGAAAATTTTGAACAGAGACGCGTTTCTGGTCCCTCCCCCTCAGAGCCATATATGGCTCTGTTACCCCTTGCTCTGCTGAAATTCAAATTCAAGCTCTGTTTTTATTGGCTGGTTAACGGCGTGTCACTGTGGCTTTTTAGAAATGCTTTTAGAGAAGCAAGGGGACAATAGTTTTTTTCAGAGATTACTTGTCTAAAATCAGTATGTCAGGAGGTAGTGACAGAGTGAAGAAATATGTTAAAAAATATATTGTTAGAAAAGTTACATTCAGCTCCTTTGAGGAATGCATTTCTCTCTCTTTTCTTTTTTTTTGCGTAGAAAAAGATTTGATGTTGTAGCGTTTGGCTGAAGAAAATAAGGGAACAACTGTTATGCGGACCGGGCGTGGCCCCCCCAACAGGTGGGCGTAGACTAAAGTTTTTCAGTGTTATGGCGCGAAGCGAGGGATAAACCCATATAGTGAAGCGTTTTAAAGGGCGGAGCTTATACAAAATAAAACTTTTGTTTTTCCCACTCATAACTTCAAATTCGCTCAAGATAATCTAATGATACTTTGTACTTTATACATCATGTACTGTATAGACGGAGTGTCGCAGACAGTTTCAATCACCTCAGCTCCAATGTCAAGGTCACAAATCAAGGTCAATGTATATGCATGAACTTTGCTTGTCCAGGCCATTGCTATAGACTGCTGTACTGTAGTTTGTTGATGGGTGTAAAATGGGCCGTCTGCGGTACTCTTGTTTGTTTTTGTGGCTGTCGGTCATTAAGTCTGTTTTTGTGTCTTGCAGCACGGAGCTGGCAGTCAGAAAGCTGCGTCACGATTGGTCCATCCTGCCTGTCGTGAAACAGATCGACACAGTGGCTGCTGAATGGCCCGCCCACACCAACTACCTGTACCTGACCTACCACGGCTCAGAAAACGACCTGAGCTTTGACGAGCAGCACGTCATGGTGATCGGTTCGGGCGTGTACCGCATCGGCAGCAGCGTGGAGTTCGACTGGTGCGCGGTCGGATGCATCACGGAGCTCAGGAAAGTAAGAGATGATCTCCTAAGAAGACGAGATAACGAATTTAAAAAATTTTTATACTTTGTGTTTGTAAATTTCTAAATGCAATTTATTGGTCAGTAATGGGGTCAAGCAGTAAATAAAAAATAAAATAACTTACAACAGCTAACTAGATGGTATGGCTGCAGTTACATTAGAAAATAACTGTAGAGTTTGTCAAAAGTATTTTTTGTGTTAAAGTAATATATAAAAGATGATAAAAAACCAAATTCTAAGCCAATAGTCTTGTATGCTCTGAGTGTCATGTAGGCTATAAATAAATGAGTGTGCCACTTTAAAATTTGTCCTTTAAATTATAGAGAAAACGTCAACAAAACCTTATCCCTTTAAAATGGTTTTTAAACTTCACCGTCCAATTTATTGATCCTGGTCAGCATCAATTGCGTGGCTGCCATTTGACTCATTCAGGCATTTAACACTTTTATTCAACCCCCAAAGCTACAAACTAGCTCCGAAAGAACTTTTTTATTTTTCCTCAGCAGCTAATCTGCTCTTTATATCTGCCCACGACCTCCAGAAGCAGGAAGGAGGGGAGCGCGGCTGAGGGGCTGGGTTTGTGATCAGTGAGGGAGAAAGGAGGGCGGCGAGTGGGAGAAAGAAGGCAGCTGGAGGATTTTCACGTAGAAAACTATATTGTTTATATCGAGATAGTCTCAACTTACATCGCCCTAATTTTGAGCAAACAAATAATTGTTTTTAAGTATTAGTCTTGTTAAATTCTTGTTAAAGTCCTCCCGTGCACACTCCCACCGCCGCCATTTGGCAGCCAATCGATTTTTGGCACAACGGCCCACATTTCCGGGTTGTCAGCGTTGATGCGTAACAAACGCGACTTGTCAGCAGTGACACATAATAGATGCGACGTATATGGCGAAGCAACATATTTTTTTGGATTTTTTCACTTTATTAGACATATTTGGACTGATGTGACTTATAGGGCGGTGCGACGTGTACGGTGGAAAGTACGGTACTTCTATGAATCCTACTGGTGCGATTATGTAAAAATAAATATTTATTTCAGCTTGAAAATAGTTTTTATTCCCTCTAATCAAAGCAGCAAATGCAATATTTTTGGCTAAATTAATCTAATGATCAAAAATTATATTTGACCTAAGAAATGTTTTATTTATTTATTTATTTTTGCACTATTTGTGGTTGAAGCCAATTAATCCGATATTTGGATGCTTGTGTTTTGTGACCTCATTTGCAGATGGGTTATAAAACCATCATGGTGAACTACAACCCAGAGACGGTCAGTACAGATTACGACATGTGTGATCGTCTCTACTTCGACGAGATCTCCTTTGAGGTGCTTTTGTTTCTACAAAGTTTAACTTTTTTGTTTGTTTAGCCTTTTTATTCTCTGAGATAAAAATATGTTTGTGCCGGTCTTAGGTGGTGATGGATATCTATGAAAAGGAAAACCCAGAGGGGGTGATCCTCTCTATGGGGGGGCAGCTGCCCAACAACATCGCCATGTCGTTGCATCGCCAGCAGTGTCGCATCCTGGGAACGTCGCCCGAGTTCATTGACAGCGCGGAGAACAGGTTCAAGTTCTCCAGAATGCTGGACACCATCGGCATCAGCCAGCCGCTGTGGAAGGAGCTCTCTGACACCGAGGTACAGAGCGGGGCCCATTTAGCTGGTTTTAGGTTCAGAACGGTGGCTCAGTTGGTAGAGCGGCTGCCTCTCAGTGAGAAGGTTGTTGATTCAAATTCCAGCCCGGGACTGAGCAGTTGTTGAGGGGGGCGGGTGGTTTTGTTGACAGGGTGGGGCGCCCTGCTTGTGTAATGGTAGGGAAGACACTGGGGTAAAGATATTGGATGGATGCTTTGCTCCTTTTAGCTGCTTTGCTGCATTCAGCTTGTGTTCTGCTTGTTTTAACTTTAACAACTTCAAAAAAACTTTCCATACAAATACAACTGGACTTTATTTGTAACAGAAGAAGTTTCGCTCTTCATCCGAGGAGCTTTCTCAATTCAAAGAGCACAGAGTGTGGGGTTCAGGTTATAAAGGCTGAGTGATATAAGACACACACACAGTATGTAACTTGTCAAATCACACCTCACACCGACCTTATTAAACTTTATTTTATTTATCATTTTAATTAATTTACAAATTGAGCAGCCTTGAAGACGAACATGAAAATGCAGTTTGGATTATTCATTTTAACTTTTATTTATGAGTCAAAACATGCAGCTTTATTTTGAAACTAAAAATCATTTCTATTAATCCATTTTAATTTGAAATATGAAACATAACTGCTTCCATATGTTAAGAGAAGGTTTTTCTCTTTTAAAACGTATAATGCAGCTTTAAGACGGAGGCCCTGTACACACGTAGCCGGATATCAGTAAAACCGAATAGTTTATCATGCGGTTTGGCCTTTCATCCACACTTGAACTCCGGTTGATGTAACTATAAACAAATAATAAAAAAACTGACCAAAGTGGAGATTTGAGAATTCTCTTTCGAGTTTGCGTGTGGACTTTCAGAACCGGAGATTTGTGTTTTTCTGAGGCAGCTGGTGTGGCGCTGACGTCACATAATGCTCTTTAAAAAAGTGCTAAAATGTCAACATACCTGCTCTTACATGATTCCCAGTCGGACATGATTCCCAGTCTACATTTTTCAGCGTTTTATTAACTTTGTACTCCAATGCGGTATTTAATAGTAGTTCAACCTCGCGGTCTGTCCACACAAACGAACGGAGAAAAAAAAAAAGAAATAATAACAGGAAGTTGTAGTTGCTTTCGAGGGTTGTGACTGCACTACACTGCCACTGCCACCTGCATATTCATTACAACGCTCTGTGGTGAAAATAAACGGGACATGTAGACGAACATTTTAAATATCCGAACATGTATGTACAGAGATATTTTTTTGGCGCAGATATTCGTTTTTCAAACACCAGGCTGTGTGTGTACAGGGCCTGATTCCCAGCTGTTTTTCACACCTGATGGGAACAGAGGGGCCTCATGTGAATTAGACTAACAGACCTTAAAGGGGACCACATTAAGGTCTTTAAAATTTTTATGTTATGTCTGTGTGCTATCTTGACAATATTAATTCATTTTAATACACAAAATAATTCTTAGATAATTAATTATACCCTTTTTAATTCTGCCATTTTTAACTTTCGTTTTGAACGACCGGTTTCTGATACTGAGTTCTGAAGTCCACGCCCTTCAACGATCTGTTTACGCCCTCTGTAACAGCCAGTATCTGTAATGTGTTGTTGTTTTAAAATTAGCTCTTTTTTTATTACTCATTTGACTTACTGTTAGTGCTAGCTTAAGATAACTTACCGAAACCCGTCTGAGCGCGCCGCAATTTGCTGCTCCTTTTAGCATTAGACCACCCGAATCCGATGCTAATGTTAGCTTGTTCCTCTTCCGGTGTTCGCCAGCTCCGCTCGTTGCACGCGGCGATTTTGGGAGTTATCGCTGTTCCAGTCAAGACAACACAAAGTTCACCAAGTGTCTCCCGTAAATTAATCCGTAAGGAGAAGGTCCTCGCTGCTGCGAGGCTGCTGCGAGGCTGTACAGTTGAAGCTCCGCTCCATCGCGCCAGAAGAGGGTCCCGTTGCCGCCGGTCCCTACGCCGGGGGTCTGCTCGTTTAATTTTTGCCGGCTGCGCGTTGGGAGCGATCGCAAATACACTAAAAATTGAACTAAAACATAAAAATAACAATTATACTTTATTTATAAAGCCATTTAAAAAAACACAGCTGCAACAAAGTGCTGTACACATGAAATTAAGAACATATAAACAAAAGATGAGATGAAATCATGAAAAACAACAGTCATGTGTTTAATACAGAAGTGGGTTGAGCCTAACCAGGGGTTGCTAGGTGAGGGGCTGGACTCAGGTTGGGGTGGGTTGTCCTAGCGCTTGTGACGTCACAAGCGCGATTGATTTCAAAACGAAACCTATCTTATCACAGTAAAATAAATCTACTTAGAGTAAATAAACCACTGGGTGCATTTTTTTGGCCTTAGGACTGTTTTTTTATGAAGTAAATACCCAAAGTTGAGTAAAAAAAACATTAAAAAGTGAATTTTGCATGTGTGGTCCCCTTTAAGAAACCCCTACTGTTAAGGTGTGATTTGTCAATCTACATTAGTATGTGTGTATCTTATCTCACTCAGCCTTTATAACCTGAACCCCACGCTCACTGCTCTTTGAATCAAGAAAGCTCCTCGGATGAGGAGCGAAACGTCTTCTGTTACAAATAAAGTCCAGTTGTTTTTGTTTTGAAATTTTTGAATTTATCATGTCCTGGATGACTGAGAATCTTCACCAGCACAACTTTAACAACCGTTTTATCTCGGTCAACAAAATTTAGCAGCCATTCTGCACTCAGCAGTAGGGGTGTAACGGTACGCTAAAATCACATTTCGGTTCGGTTCAATTACAAGGAGGGCTCGGTTCGGTTTATTTTCGGTACAAAAAAAAAAAAGACAAAATAAAGACTTACAAAATGTTTATTTTGAAAATATGCCAAAAATATGTTCGTATTGTATTGTAGTATTGGGCGGCCGTGGTGTAGTGGTAATGGCAGTCGTCTCCCGATCGGAAAGTTGGCGGTTCGACTCCCGGGACCCGCACCATGTGTCGTTGTGTCCTTGGGCAAGACACTTAACCCTGAGTTGCTCCCGGTAGGACTGGAAAGCACCTTGCATGGTAGTCTGCCGCCACCGGTTTATGAATGTGTGTAGCATTCAATATATGTGTAGCACTTTGAGATTTTCAGTAATGAAAAGTGCGTTATAAATTGAATTAATTATTATTATTATTATTATTATAAATAAAAGTGACCCATTTGGATGATATTTTAAATAAACAGCACTCTACAATAAATAAATTATATTAAAAATAATAAAAATCTTAATGAATACAATAACAGTCAGAACCAGAACAATAAGCAGCAACAGACTGTTTACAATCTTAACTAATAAAGTTTTTGTCCAGTAGCAGCAGTGTGGCTGTATTTGTCCTCATTACTCACAACCTCTTCTTGGTGGGACTGGTCCTGGAACAGTTCCAGAGTTCAATTCAGTCATCACACACTTCTTAGCTGCAGCAGGTGATCTCTGGTGGATTTCCCTGAAGTGGAAGAGAGATGCTACCTCTGTAACTGGAAATACTGGAAATAAAACACAGAGGTAAAAAAATAAGTTAATAAGATTATGATTTTAAATAATAATAAATTATAAATAATAATTATAATAAAAGAACAATACCTCTTGAACGGTTGAATATCTCACTCATCATCAGGGCAGGGCTTAAATCAGCTCCAGGACTTGTTGACAATCAGTTTTAGTTTTTTCATAAAGAGCTGAACTTTTTGACTTAAGTGTTGACGTGATGGATGTCTCATAGCAAGGATCAACTGCGCATAAAAAACATTCAGACTTAGATTCAGAGCTTTAAAAACTCATACAGTTTGTGTTATTGATCTGGACCGATCTAAATTACCTGATGAAGTTGTTTAAATGCAGCTGTGTTGTTAGCGCTGTTTCTGTAACAGCTGCTGTTTCTTGGTTCACGTTCGGATGAAGTCGTTTCAAACGAGTTCACGTTAGACGTGTTGCTGCTGCAGAGCCAGTCTTGTGAAAAAATGTCCACACACACAGCTTAAGGGTCCATTAGACCTGAGCGTCCTACCTGGACGCCACTCTACGCGCGCATTCTGTGCGCATGCGTTCGCTGTTATAGCTCTTTTTTTTTTTTTTTTAAATGCTCGCGTTTTTGCTCCAAATCCTTGTTGTACTGTGAGCAGCTCCAGCTGTCCCCTCTAACTGAGGTCGCTGATTGGTCACTTGCTGACACGCCTACTGAAATGATTGACAGCTCGTCAGAACACTTGAGAACTCATCATGAAAGCAGCCCGCTGCCCGTTCTGCTGCGGTGTTTCTACTTTATATGTTATAAAAAGTTCTAAGAAATAAAAATAACAGGGAGCGCTTTTCCTGCAGCTCACCGCCCACCAGGAAATATATAAAACCTCCCGCAGCCAGGTAGGACCTGAATACATAGCACTTTTGAGTCTTACCGTGTTGGAAGTTAGCATGTTGTTAGCATCTGGAGCGTGGCTCGCGGGAGCTCAGGTCGGACGGCGTGCATCCGTCGCGGCCGTCCCACGGGACCGACGCGTCGCCCGCACGACTTGGCTCCCGTCCTCCTTCTCCAACTGGGACGGTCTGGTGGACCGTGAGGAGCAGAGGAGGCCATTGTCGCGTTAGCGAGATGCTAAGCTAACAGCATGCAAGACGGTTTGCTAAATAATGAAAAAAAAAAAAACCAGCTCTAACACACAGACAGTTGTACTCTAACATTGTTCTGACATAGTTTCACAAAATGATTTATGTAGAATATTTTGTTTACCGGCCAAAAGGACGACGTCTTCCAGAGCGAGGAGGGGCTGCAGTCCAGCTTCTCCGATGAGATAAATCCTTCACGTTACTTTTTTTTTGATTAACTGAAACCTGCGCGTTGCCCAAACGTCTACCCGACTGGAACACCCACTGACACAACACGAAGTAACCATTGCAATTAATTAGAAATTAACACAAAAAAAAAACGTGAAAAATGAACATCCATTAAACCGCGCTGTCCCCTGTTCTGACTTTCAAAATGAGGGTCCACCCGGAAGTAAGACGGATGTGACGTCACATGGGAACTATGTATTCATTCATTTCAGTCATCGAGTGAACGGAGGAAGAAGCGATTACTTGACTTTTGGCAAAAAAACAAAAGAAAAGGCCCGATCAGCGATAAAGAAGAGGAATTTAATTCATTTGTGTAACATACAAAACAGTCCGGCGCCGGGGAAGTTTATGGTCAGACACCGCTCAAGCGTACGCGGTCGTAAAAAAAGAGCTTTGCGCGTTTGTGCCCGAGGGGCTACGCGGGGGCTACGCTTTTGCCACAGCGTACGTACGTCGTACAGGGGCGTATAGGGAGGACGCTGAGGTCTATGGACCTTACCAAGCTCCGCCCACAGGGCCGCGTTTCATTGGCTAATGCCCATAACACGTCACAGCGCAGCTTCCACGTGCGTGCCGGTCTCACAAAACAAACGCTACGGTAGCGTTTGTGAGACCGGCACCACATGCTACTTACATTGCTAGCTAGCATACGTGCAGAATTTTTTTGCGTCAGGGCTGGAAAAATGCTCCTCCACCGTCAGTGGGGTATCTGTACAGGAGATGTCAGGTACCCTGACCGTATTTGTGGAAGTAAAATTCACCGTTTCCCTATATGTGAAACTGAATGCCTTGCTTGGATCAAAGCTTGTGCACGACCACAAAACTGAACAATTATTTCTTTCACCAGCAGAGAAGGGTTGACCTGCTTTTGAAACCTGCTAGTTAACAACACGCGGTCACGATGAGAGAAAGCCACAGTTCACTGAACGTCCTGGAAGTTGGGAAGAAACAGCTCTGCTAACTCCACATGAGCTAGCTAACACAACGAGCTCTACTGTCGATTTCACCTAAAACTGCACAAAATCGTGACACGAAGGCTGGATTTTAACTAACACACTGAACAGCTGAGCTCGTTAGCCCTCACAAAAGTCGCTGTCGGCGTGTTTAGCAGCTAAAGCAGCAACGGCTAACCAATGGAGATTACAGTTAGCATTAGCTTTGCGACCAAGGCACACTCAAAGTTTTGCCAACAACAGAAATCACTGATTTCAAAAGTAACCCTCAAAACCATGAATGCCTGACTTACCCAGCCTTGCAGGACAATAGGCATCAGTGATCCTGTCCACAGCTGTAATAATGCTGAGCGTGTGAAGAGCTGATGTTTTCCTCATCAGACAGTAGCATTAGCTGTGACGCGCACGCTGTTGGAAGCATCGCGTGGCTCAAACAACTTGATAACGTCCCAAAAAAAAATAACATGAACTTGTTGGTTCCCCTGTCCATTGTCATGGCTGATATTTTGTTGGAATCTGGCAGAAATGATACACTATTCGACTCAGAAATACCCTGCAGAGTCAGTCGACGCCATATTTTCCATTGAAACTAATGCTGAGCTTGGGAGACACGGAGACCGGTCGGAGCTTAGGGGGCGTTTCTGGACGGAGCTTGGTAAGGTCCATTGGAGGCTTTAGTGTGCTCGTCTTTTAACAAGAAAACCATAACGTTAACAAACAGGAAACCGCAGCGAAAAGCTAACGGCTAATGCTGCGCGTGTTGCGCGATAATAGCTCCGTGCTGAAACGCGCCCAGGAAATTTTGTTCCGCGGCGCATATATTAACGTTCAATGAGTGAAAAAATAACCGAAACGGTACGGAGGTGGACCGAATCGAACGTGCTGTACCGAAACGGTTCGGTACACCCACTACAACCGTTACATGCCTACTCAGCAGTCACGCTGCTCTCTGATTTGTTTATGCTCGTTTTCCCTGCAGTGCTTTATTACAGTGTTATAGATTAGGTTGTTGTTTTTCCTCCTGCAGTCTGCGGTGAAGTTTTGTGAGACTGTCGGGTATCCCTGCTTGGTCCGGCCCTCCTACGTTCTCAGCGGAGCTGCCATGAACGTCGCCTATGTTGACAGTGACCTGGAGAAGTACCTGAGCAGTGCTGTAGCTGTGTCCAAAGAACATCCTGTGGTCATCTCCAAGTTCATTCAGGAGGCCAAAGTGAGTTAAAACATCAATTATCCACCTTTTCTATTATTATTATTTATTTATTTTTACGTTTATGAATATTGTTACAATTAAATCACCATAAATGTACTGGTAATCAACTACAGCTGAAAAGTTTAGTGCATCTGTAAACTTTTTGTATTTAACAGGAGATAGACGTAGACGTAGTCGCCTGTGACGGGTTGGTGATAGCAGTTGCGATCTCGGAGCACGTGGAGAACGCCGGTGTTCATTCTGGTGACGCCACGCTGGTGACGCCGCCTCAGGATCTCAATCAGAAAACCCTGGAGAGGATCATGATAATTGTTCACGCCATCGGCCTGGAGCTGCAGGTCACCGGACCCTTTAACCTGCAGCTCATCGCCAAGGTGAGAATGGTTTGGACTTTTAATCGCACTTATAGAAATATTTCATTACAGGAATTTATTCATCTGATCGTGTTAAAGGGGACCTCAGATGTGTTTTTTAAATTTTTATGGTATTTCTGTGTGATATCCAGACCCTATTCCTTCAATTTAATGCACAAAATAATTATTAGATAATCAATTATACCCTTTTTAATTCTGCCATTTTTAACTTTCGTTTTGAACGACCGGTTTCTGATAGAAGTTCTGAAGTCCACGCCCTTCAAAGATCTGTTTACGCCCTCTGTAACAGCCAGTATCTGTAATGTGTTGTTGTTTTAAAATTAGCTCTTTTTTTATTACTCATTTGACTTACTGTTAGTGCTAGCTTAAGATAACTTACCGAAACCCGTCTGAGCGCGCCGCAATTTGCTGCTCCTTTTAGCATTAGACCTCCCGAATCCGATGCTAATGTTAGCTTGTTCCTCTTCCGGTGTTTGCCAGCTCCGCTCGTTGCACGCGGCGATTTTGGGAGTTATCGCTGTTCCAGTCAAGACAACACAAAGTTCACCAAGTGTCTCCCGTAAATTAATCCATAAGGAGAAGGTCCTCGCTGCTGTGAGGCTGCTGGGACGCTGCAACGAGGCTGTACAATTGAAGCTCCGCTCCATCCGCCAGAAGCAGTGTCCCGTTGCCGCCGGTCCCTATGCCGGGAGTCCGCTCGTTTAATTTTTGCCGGCTGCGCGTTGGGAGCGATCGCAAATACACTAAAAATTGAACTAAAACATAAAAATAACAATTATACTTTATTTATAAAGCCATTTAAAAAAAACACAGCTGCAACAAAGTGCTGTACACATGAAATTAAGAACATATAAACAAAAGATGAGATGAAATCATGAAAAACAACAGTCATGTGTTTAATACAGAAGTGGGTTGAGCCTAACCAGGGGTTGCTAGGTGAGGGGCTGGACTCAGGTTTGAGGTGATTGGCTACGGCTTGTGACGTCAATAACTGCAGGAAGTGTGAATCCAGGTGTATTTATCAAAAATAAATAAATCTACTTAGAGTAAATAAACCACTGGGTGCATTTTTTTGGCCTTAGGACTGTTTTTTTATGAAGTAAATACCCAAAGTTTAGTAAAAAAAACATTAAAAAGTGAATTTTGCATCTGTGGTCCCCTTTAAAAATGTGCACGTGTGATGATGGCATCTGAGGGTTTAAAACTTTTTAGCTGAAGGATTATTAGAAAATAGCATAAACAAGTGTTTGTTTTTCCTGGTGCAAGATGTAGATATTCTTTCAAACTAAAGAATATTGGAATAAAAACATTTTTATACACAATGACTCAACCAGGTCTCTCTTGTAAATGAGTCCTCGAGGCTCAATGGGATTAACCTGCCTAAATAAAGGTTGAATGAAAATGAGTGCGGCACCGATGTCCAGTTTGTTGTGATGCTGCTTCTAGACATAAGTAAGGTATCTATAGAAAACTGGGTTGCTGCAAAAAATTGAAGATGGCCGCCATCCTATATGTTAATGTAAACTGACCACCCCTATCATTTGAAGAAACTATGCTTTCTAGTTTTTATATTTCTTAAAAATAGGAGGCCCACGACTAATCTGAGGTGATCGAGGCCATTGCGACCACACACACGACCACACACACAACCACAGCCGGAACCTGGCAGCCACCCCGGCCAAAGGCCTGGCCATCGCAACCAGGAACCCTGATCAAGAAATCCGAACAACCCAGGGAGAACCAAAGCACCAGATGTGGCCTTTTTTAAATATGAGCATCTGGAAGCTACAGGATGATTTGGTTCAACATATAAAAAAAAAAACCATACATTAATGTTGTAATGATGATTTTCTTTCCAGGATGACCAGCTGAAGGTGATTGAATGCAACGTCCGAGTTTCCCGCTCCTTCCCTTTTGTATCCAAGACGCTGGGAGTCGACCTTGTTGCTCTGGCAACGCAGGCCATCATGGGAGTTGAAGTGGAGACGATCGGTCTCATGAGAGGAAAAGGGATTGTGGGAGTGAAGGTGAGAACTTAGACTAGAGCCGTTGGCTCTGCTTTCACTTCACTCCTTTGTTTTTCACCATTAATCGAATATCGCCCGTTCTCCAGGTTCCTCAGTTCTCCTTCTCCCGGCTGGCCGGAGCCGACGTGGTGCTCGGGGTGGAGATGACCAGCACCGGAGAAGTGGCCTGTTTTGGGGAGAACAGATACGAAGCGTACCTCAAGGCCATGCTCTCCACTGGCTTCAAGATCCCCAAAAAGAACATCCTGCTCTCCATCGGCAGCTATAAAGTACGACGGCAACATTTTACTGACATGTAAACAAACGTATAAGGAATAACTGGCAGAAATAAATCAGACATGTCAGTGTAAAAAATGCAGCAGCTGCTTGTGTTAAATGTTTTCATGAACACTGCAGATTTTTACAAACCTACCATGATTCATGGTTGATACATTCATCTACACAGAAAATGCATTATTTGTTCTCACAGCTTTAAGTGCCCTATAGGGGTGGGCGATATGGCTCAAAAATTATATTGTGATATTTCAGAGCATTATATCACAATACATTTCGTGATATAACAAAAAAAAGAAAGAAAAAAGATCACATTTATTTTATTTGACAAAATTAACTTAACATGTTGCTTTACAGTATTATATAAAATAAAAAATAAAAAACAACTAGGGGTAATTTTACAGAAATTACTTTATTTCGTAAAGCATTCAGTCTCCAAGTATAAAAATAAAAAAATAAAAATGATCCTTCTGTTATTTAGATTGAAAAAGTCTACACAAAATATAAATCAACAAAATCCACCACAAAAACTAAAGTGCATGTACCAGTAGTTTCCTAAAACGACTAAATAAAATGAAGCTTAAGATCTGTTGGGCATAAATGAAACCTACAACAAAATATGTTGCCTTTAAATGAGCTATAACTTCCAGAACTTGTAACAAGGTGATCAGCTGACCCTGAAGCTTGTTGGTGTTTCAGCTTCATCTATTCATGCAGGAATGATTCATTTATCTGACTGATCTGTCTCTGATCACCTGCCTCTTGGTCCGTGGACCGACTGTGGAACTCAAGAGACAGTTGAGCTGCGCGTGTTTGTACCGACAGTTTAGAGCGGGGGAGACGCAGCCGCACCGGCAGCTCAGAGGGGTGGGGGGAGGGGGGGAGAGACGAGCTGTCTGTACCTGCAGTTTAGAGCTGGATGGAGAGAAGCTGAGATGCACGTTGTTTGTTTTTAGCATTTTAGCTAGCTAGTATTGCGCGTAACTAATTAGCGAGTGGAGGTGAGCAGTTCAGTTTGGTCTTTGAAGCGCTAGGTTGTTAAGGGGGCGGGGCACCCTGACGTATTACGTCATGAAATTAGCATACCATGATATAACTTTTTTGCCCGGGCAAGCTTTTTTTTACCGGTATTACCGGGAACGATATGATATGGCCCAGCCCTAGTGCCCAACATTTTAGATGCAACTTTTATATTCTATATTTTAAAGCACATTGCCTCCTTGTCCAAAACGAATATCCCAAACGCAGCACAATAAAGCTGCATCCAAATAAAAACATTTGATCTACGAATTAATTGGAGAAATAACAGTAAAGTGGAAACGTCATCTTGATCGCCTGATCTGTTTTCAACAAACTGAAAGTTAACAAATCCAGATTTCAATATAAAAAATATATGTCACTCAAATAGGCTTGGTATGAAATGAGCACTTATTTCTGATAAGAAATAAACATGAGAAAAACCAGTCTGCATCAAATTTGTCTTTTTTTTTCTGTTGATGATCTGGATTGTTTTGATTTGACTTTGTGCAGAACAAGAGCGAGCTGCTGCCCACCGTTCAGGCCCTGGAGTCACTGGGATACGACCTGTATGCCAGCATGGGGACTGCTGACTTCTACACAGAACATGGAGTCAAGGTAAAACTCTTAAAATGTCTTTCATCTTCTCCAATTCCTTTCTTATTATTACATCCATCCATTATCTTTACCCACTTCTTCCTTTGTGGGTCGCGGGGGTCATTG
>JBBPBX010027328.1:23964-37370 GCA_038048925.1 Garcialebias charrua | reverse complement strand
ATTTACCACGGCGGCAGGGTCGCCTCCGTCTGAAAGGTTGAGACCAGGAACGACACAGGAAAGCCGGAACGCCCAACAAGAAAGGCAAAGGTTTGTCACCAGCATGATTCCTCAATAACGTAGATCCAGACTAAGCTCCAATGTCCAGCAATCTTTGGCGATCATGCACAAACCGAGCGTTTGCACTTGTGATAAAATTTAAAGCAAACAAAAGAAAAAACGGGAGGAGCATCAGACGACTAGCCTCAAACACTGGCGCCATCTTGGATCTCTCAAATTGTTGTCACCACGCCGGTCATTAGATAGCGCTATGGATTTTGTACCTTCACCTAATGCGCATGCGTGCTACCTCAGTCTGCTTTCCTCTGGGGCTAAAAGTTCAGCTAATAACAACTTAACAAGTTAAAGCTGAATTTTGGATAAGAGTCGACAGATTTGACACCAAGTGGGACCCACTTTATCTAACACGTTCCACACCAGTCGCTGAGTGGACCAGAACCGAGTCGACGAGGATGGTGTTGGACTTTAGTCCGTGATAATCAATTGATTTACAGCAGGTAAATCAACGTTCTTAAGAATGTTTGCTTGTGTTTACTTCAATCACACAACAACCAACTGAGTTTTTATTTTTATTTTTTTCCTGCGAGGTCAAGAAGCTGTCCTTCCACCAGGTGGACCGGTTTGGACGTGGGACCAATATCCAGGATGAAAACAGAGCAGAGTCCAGTTCATTAACATAGTTACAGTTCAGTTAACGTGTTTTTAATAGTGTTCAATTTAATTCTCAGTGTTTGTGTTACATACAGTTTGTTGTGTTGAATAAATAAATACAAAATAAACCTGGTGTCTTCATTTTCAACTTTAATAACACGCAACATGTTACGCATCGTTTAAATCACGTAACTTGAGTCCAGATAGCTTCATTTAGCTCAGATAACTTTATATATCTCCCACGCTAACATAAATACAGTATAGTTTATTATTGTTAATTAAACTGTTATTATTTAGCACATTTAGTATGTTCTAGTGCAACGCGACATGTGAAATATCCGCCTCCCTCGTTCAATAAACATTGATATTAGAAATGGATCAGAGTGTGTCTCTTCCAAAACAGATGCAGCTAGATTCAGGTGTAGATTAATTAAATATGAGAATTAAAATATATTCCATCAGTCGTAGTTCATAAAGCGGTGCGTGTCCGCCGCCATTGTTGACAGAAATGCTGTCTGTTCGCGCTTGCATGCGTGTACGCATGTGGTTCAAACAAAAGCTTAGCGGGAGATGTTTATGTTATCAACGGGGGGTCAGCGAAAAACCTCCACTCTGGAAGGTGGATTCAGAAACCTCTGGATTCATTCATTCATTCATTCAACCTTTATTTAGTCAGGTAAATCTTTTGAACCTCAAGGGCTCATTTACGAAAGCGACCTGCTAAAACTAAAGAACAATGAACAGCAGTGGTATAATTTCCTTAAACAATAAACAATAAACAAACAAACAATAAACAATAGAAAACAAAAGAGAGAAGAAAAAAAAAAAAAGAAAGTTTTTTTTTTTTTTTTTTTTTTTTTACAAAGTATCAAAAAACTAGCAAAACATTATAAGGTAGACGTATAAAATCAAAGACAGGAACAAATCTGCATTGGTTTTTGCCAGGATTCCAACAGATTCTGTTGTTTATTCAAAGAGGGGGGCCAGTGATGTTGTGTAAATGATCAGCACAACCGCAGGGAGAAAGGTGCGGTTTCACTCAAAATATGCGCCGTGTAAACGGCCCCTTGGTTTAAACTTAATAAAGTATAATTAAATCTAGATAAAATTAGTTACATGATATTCAGTAATAAAAAAAGAACTGTTGATGTTCCATTTAAAATTGAGGGTGTTCATATTTGTAGAGTGAGTGAGGTGAAGTTTTTGGGTGTTATCATTGATGACAAACTGGCATGGAAACAACACATAAATTCTGTAAGAATAAAAATAGCTAAATCTATTGCAGTACTGTACAAAGTCAGAGACTTATTAAATGATAAAGCTCTGTATTTGTTGTATAACACAATCATTGTTCCACACTTAATCTATTGTATTGATGTTTGGGGGAAAGCGTGTAAAACAATTACAAAGCCTATTTTTGTTTTACAGAAAAGAGCTGTAAGAATTATCACCAGAAAGCATTACTGTCATCCATCAAGCACATTATTTTATCAACTGAAGTTATTGAAGTTCCATGATTTGGTAGATTATAATATTTTATCAGTTATGTATAGGGCTCAGAATAACACATTACCTTTAAATATCCAAATACATTATGTTAAAAGACAAAGTTGTTATAATCTTAAGGGGACAGAGATATTTGTAAAACCAAAATACAGAACTAGTTTGAAAGGACGGTCCACCTCAATCCACGGTATTGGATTGTGGAATGCTTTGGGGAGTGATGTTAAAAACGCCAAGTTAAAGCTGCAGTCTGTAACGTTTCCAAAAATATATTTTTAACATATTTCTTCACTCTGTCACTATCTCCTGACAGACTGATGTTAGACAAGTAATCTCTGGAAAAAAAACTATAGTCCCCTTGCTTCTCCAGGTGTTACTAAAAGCATTTTAAAAAAACCACAGTGACCCCAAGGCGTTCCCAGGCCAGCCGAGAAACATAGTCCCTCCAGCGTGTCCTGGGTCTTCCTCTGGGTCTCCTCCCGGTGGGACATGCCCGGAACACCTCACCAGGGAGGCGTCCAGGAGGCATCCTAACCAGATGCCCGAGCCACCTCAACTGGCTCCTCTCGATGTGGAGAAGCAGCGGCTCTACTCCGAGTCCCTCCCGGATGACTGAGCTTCTCACCCTATCTCTAAGGGAGAGTCCAGACACCCTGCGGAGAAAACTCATTTCAGCCGCTTGTATCCGAGATCTCGTTCTTTCGGTCATAACCCAAAGCTCATGACCATAGATGAGGGTGGGAACGTAGATCGATCGGTAAATTGAGAGCTTTGCCTTTTGACTCAGCTCTCTCTTCACCACGACAGACCGGTACAGCGCCCGCTTCACTGCGGACGCTGCACCTATCCGCCTATCGATCTCACGCTCCAGTTTTCCCTCATTCGTGAACAAGATCCCGAGATACTTAAACTCCTCCACTTGGGGCAGGACCTCCTCCCCGACCCGGAGAGGGCATGCTACCCTTTTCCGGCTCAAGACCATGGCCTCGGATTTGGAGGAACTGATCCTCATCCCGGCCGCATCACATTCAGCTGCAAACCGCTCCAGTGAAAGCTGTAGATCACGAACTGATGAAGCCAATAGGACCACATCATCTGCAAAAAACAGAGAAGCGATTCTAAGGCCACCAAAACGGATCCTCTCAACACCTTGGCTGCACCTAGAAATTCTGTCCATAAAAGTTATGAACAGAATCGGTGACAAAGGGCAACCTTGGCGGAGTCCAACTCTCACAGGGAACGAGCCTGACTTACTGCCAGCGATGCGGACCAAGCTCTGACACCGGTCGTACAGGGACCCAACAGCCCGTATCAAAGGGCCCGGTACCCCATACTCCCGGAGTACCCCCCACAGAAGCCCCCGAGGGACGCGGTCGAATGCCTTTTCCAAGTCCACAAAGCACATGTAAACTGGTTGGGCAAACTCCCACGCACCCTCCAGGACCCTGTTGAGGGTGTAGAGCTGGTCTAGTGTTCCACGACCAGGACGAAAACCACACTGCTCCTCCTGAATCCGAGGTTCGACTATCCGACGGACCCTCCTCTCCAGAACCCCTGAATAGACCTTACCAGGGAGGCTTAAGAGTGTGATCCCTCTATAGTTGGAACACACCCTACGGTCCCCCTTTTTGAATAGGGGAACCACCACCCCAGTCTGCCAATCCAAGGGAACTGCCCCCGATGTCCACGCGATATTGCAGAGTCGCGTAAGCCAACACAACCCCACAACATCCAGAGCCCTAAGGAACTCAGGACGAATCTCATCCACCCCGGAGCCTTGCCACCGCGGAGCTTTTTAACCACCTCGGCGACCTCAGCACCAGAGATTGGAGAGCCCGACCCAAAGTCCCCAGGCTCCGCTTCCTCAGTGGAAGACGTGCCAGTAGGATTGAGGAGGTCTTCGAAGTATTCCGCCCACCGACTCACAACATCCCGAGTTGAGGTCAACAGCACGCCATCCCCACCATAAATGGTGTTGGTCGCGTACCGCTTTCCCCCCCTGAGACGTCGGATGGTGGACCAGAATCGCCTCGAAGCCGTACGGAAGTCATTCTCCATGGCCTCTCCGAACTCCTCCCACGCCCGAGTTTTTGCCTCAGCAACCACCCGAGCCGCATGCCGCTTGGACTGCCGGTATCTATCTGCTGCTTCCGGGGTCCCACAGGCCAAAAAGGCCCAATAGGACTCCTTTTTCAGCCTGACAGCATCCCTCACCGCCGGTGTCCACCACCGGGTTCTAGGGTTGCCACCACGACAGGCACCAACAACCTTGCGGCCACAACTCTGATAAGCTGCCTCGACAATAGAGGCGCGGAACATGGCCCACTCGGGCTCAATGTCCCCCGCCTCCCTCGGAACGTGTTCAAAGCTCTCCCGGAGGTGGGAGTTAAAGCTCCGTCTTACGGGAGACTCTGCCAGACGTTCCCAGCAGACCCTCACAATACGTTTGGGTCTGCCAGGTCTGACCGGCATCCTCCCCCACCATCGGAGCCAACTCACCACCAGGTAGTGGTCAGTTGACAGCTCCGCCCCTCTCTTCACCCGAGTGTCCAGGACATGCGGCCGCAGATCAGATGAGACGACAACAAAGTCGATCATCGAACTGCGACCTAAGGTGTCCTGGTGCCAAGAGCACACATGGACACCCTTATGCCTGAACATGGTGTTTGTTATGGACAATCCATGACGAGCACAGAAGTCCAACAACAGAACACCGCTCGGGTTCAGATCAGGGGGGCCGTTCCTCCCAACCACACCCCTCCAGGTCTCACTGTCATTGCCCACGTGAGCGTTGAAGTCCCCCAGCAGAACAAGGGAGTCCCCAGGAGGCGCACCCTCCAATACCCCCTCCAAGGACTCCAAAAAGGGTGGGTAATCTGCGCTGCCGTTTGGTGCATAGGCACAAACAACAGTCAGAGCCCGTCCCCCCACACGTAGGCGAAGGGAGGCTACCCTCTCGTTCACCGGGGTGAACCCCAACGTACAGGCACCGAGATGGGGGGCAACCAGTATGCCCACTCCTGCTCGGCGCCTCTCACCAGGGGCAACTCCAGAGTGGAAGAGTGTCCAACCCCTCTCAAGGAAACTGGTTCCAGAGCCAGAGCCATGCGTTGAGGTGAGTCCGACTATTTCTAGCCGGAACCTCTCAACCTCACACACTAGCTCAGGCTCCTTCCCCACCAGAGAGGTGACATTCCATGTCCCAATGGCCAGCTTCTGTAGCCGAGGATCAGACCGCCAGGGTCCCCGCCCTCGGCCACCACCCATTCCACAATGCACCCGACCCCTTTGGCCCCTCTCACAGGTGGTGAGCCCATGGGAAGGGGGACCCACGTCTCCTCTTCGGGCTGTGCCCGGCCGAGCTCCATGGGTAAAAGCCCGGCCACCAGGCGCTCGCCAACGTGCCCCTCCTCCGGGCCTGGCTCCAGAGTGGGGCCCCGGTGACCCGCGTCCGGGCGAGGGAACATTGTTTCCATTTATTTTTCTCATCATTTCTCATCTGGAGGGACTATGTTTCTCGGCTGGCCTGGGAACGCCTTGGGATTCCCCCAGAGGAGCTGCTCCAAGTGGCTGGGGAGAGGGAAGTCTGGGCCTCCCTACTTAGGCTACTACCCCCGCGACCCGACCCCGGATAAGCGGACGAAAATGGATGGATGGACACAGTGACCCGCCATTAACCAGCCAATAATTTTTTTTTTTTACCAGCCAATAAAAACAGAGTTTTTAACCAGTCAATAAAAACAGAGTTTTTAACCAGTCAATAAAAACAGAGTTTTTAACCAGTCAATAAAAACAGAGTTTTTAACCAGTCAATAAAAACAGAGTTTTTAACCAGTCAATAAAAACAGAGCTTCTCACGCCCCTAACTCCCGCCTGTCCCAGCCCGCAGCGGCCGCGCACGTTCTCGTTCAAAGGATTGCAAAGCGATGCAAAACTGTTTTGTATGTGACACAAATGTATTAAATTCCCCTTCTTCATCCCTGATCTGGACTTTTCTTTTGTTTTTTTGCCAAAAGTCAAGTGATCGCTTCCTCCTCCGCTGACTCCATGACTGAAAATGAGGAAATGAATGAATTTGTCACGAGCAAATTAAACTCTGGTTCAACGTGGCTGCGCGAGGCTCTGCAGATTTCCTGGTGTTCTGGTGTGCTGGACCAGCGCTCCATGTTTTTATTTTATTTTTTAGAACGTTTTATTAACATATAAACACAGAAAATCGCAGCGGCTGCGACAGGACATGCAGTGGAGGCGGAGCTAAAGAGGCAGAGCTGAATTTCAGCGAGAGCAAGGGGGAGCAGAGCCATATATGGCTCTGAGGGGGAGGGACCAGAATGCTTTCCCTGTTGAAAATTTTTCTGTCCTGCGTTCTACAGAAAATTACAGACTGCAGCTTTAATGTGTACATTTAAGAAAATGATCAAAACTGATTTGTTAAAAAAATATGAAGTAGCTTAATGTTTATTGTATTAGAGTTAGAAAAATTACAAAGTAGAAAGAGTTATTCATTTTGTTCAGTTGCTTGAAGATTATTATTGTTCGAACTAATTGTTTGAAAAAAGAGGCAGATATAATAAGATTTTTTCTTCTTTCTGCTACCTTTCATTTTGATATTTTGTATTCTTATCATTTATGGGATTGTTTTGTGTTGTATTTTAAAATGAATTCATTTTATAAATATAAATAAAATAAACGGGGGTAAAAAGAACTGAACTTAAGAAAGTTTTGATTTGATAAACGACTATAAGAACACATTGGAAAATCTGAGCTCAATTGGACTGAAATTTCTATTTAATTTTATTTATTTATTTATTTTTATTATGCCGGCTTGTTCTTGTTGTTATTATTGTTTTGGCGAACAGCATTATTGAATTATAACTTTTTTTTTCTTTCTGCTCAATAATTATTATTTTTGCTCATTCCTGCCTCCAGCCAATTACTGTATTTCATATTACCATAATTTTTCATGTATCCCTGCCGAACCTAGCAACTGGTCTATAACTTTTGTGTTATCTTATATTATTTACTAAGTCAGGGGTTACATGTTTTTATTTTACAGAAAGAGTGAGGAGCAGAAAACCCATGTGGCCTGCATGAAACCTTTTGTTTTCTATCTTAATTTTTGTCATAGTCTTAGCCAGGCACACTGTTTTCCACTCACTTGTGGTATTGTTTAATCAGATTTGAAATGCAGAAGAATAGCAAAAAAGCTGGAGTAGGTAAAAGACCAATGTTCAGAAATTACAGTAAACCTGGAAAAGTCACACCACGAAGCCTCGCTGGCCTGTGACTGGTGGAGACGAGATAAGGACTTCAAATTGCAAGAAAATAAGTAAATTTTGCAATTTTTGTGAGTAAATGAGCAGCAAAATGGTGCCGCTGCAGTTTGAATTATTTATCTGACTGACTGCACTTCTACTCACATTATACTCTCCTCGGCCTGTTTGTACCCTCTCCAGCCATTTATGATTCAATCCACTGAAGAACACTTTTAAAATGAAGATAGGCAGATGTAGGTAATTATGTTTTTTTCATCAGAGGTTAGATGTGGATAGGATGAAGCTTCAGATGTTTCTGTAAGATAGCTGAGTGCAGATTCAGCTCAAACACTCTAAATTTATAGAAACAGTACTAAGAAGTACTGAGGGTTTGAGGTCCTGGTGATCATTTTTAGACACTTTGGAAACTCCTTCACTGTCATCCTGATGTATGCTCAATAATCCAGGTAGAAAAATCTAAAAAAGTTAAGTCTGGTCCTCCTTCCTCCTCAGACTGAAGAAGTATTTTGGATGAAAGACGAAACGTTTCTGCAAATTGTTTTGTTTTGTTTTGTTTTTTGAATGTCCGGAGGACCAGACTTAACTTTTTTAGATCCTTCACTGTCAGATACTGGCTCAAAATGAAAACAAACATGAGCAGGTACAAAAAGTAATTTCTGATTAACTTTATTAATTATTCTGTGTCTAGATTAGACTTGATGTACAAAGTACAAACCAAGGTAGGGCATTTATTGACCTGCTAGATCAAATGAAAGTCATAATGTCAAAAATCAATGTTTTTAAGATTCACTTTGCTGAATGCTTTCTTGATGGTTTTTAATGACGTTGTTGAAGCACTGGATGCTAAGGATTATTGTGCTGCACTTTATTTAGACCTGTCTAAAGCTTTTGACATTGTGTCATACTCTCTCAGAAATATGGTTTCTCAGAACATACCATTGGTTGATTCTCCAACTATTTTTCAGAACGGAGGCAATGTGTTCAACACAATGGTATTTCCTCCAGTTATTTAACAGTCAACAATGGTGTACCACAAGGCTCTCTCTTTGGACCTATCCCCTTTACAATCTACAGTTTTAGGTAATGTAGGTCAGAGCATCCCTAATGCATCCTTACATTTCTATGCTGATGACACAGTTGTTGTCGAGCTACAACATTTGCTAAGGTTTTCCAGCTTTTGCAATCTGCTTTCAACATCATCCAGTCAGATGTGTTCCATCTCGCCAACAGGAAGTCGTCCAAGCAGTTTTTTTTTTCTTTTTTATCCTCGAATTGTGCCCCTAAGGAGTTTTTCGATTCCTACAAATATTTTGGTATCTTGGTCGATTCACATCTCTCTTTTAAGCTCCACGTGGAAAACCTAGTAAGGAACTGAAAATTAAACCGGGTTTCTTTTTCAGAATCCTGTCTAACTCTGAATGCTAGGAAATGCCTTGTAACTGTGACTTTCCTCCCCTCCATTGACTACAGTGACTTTATTTACATGAACGCTCCTACAACCACTATGCAGATGTTGGATGCTGTCTATCATGGTGCACTAAGATTCATAAATGGCTGTGACTACCGTACCCATCATTGCACCCTGCATTCACTGGTTAAATGGTCATCATTAAATTCACACAGACTCTCTCACTGGTACATTTTAATCTTCAAATCACTTCTTGGTCTGTTGCCTTCATACATCTCCTCCAGCATGTCAGTGAGTGCGTGCAGCTACAGCATGAATTCTCAGGACATTAAAGGGGACCACAGATGCAAAATTCACTTTTTAATGTTTTTTTTACTCAACTTTGGGTATTTACTTCATAAAAAAACAGTCCTTGTGCCAAAAAAATGCACCCAGTGGTTTATTTACTCTAAGTAGATTTATTTATTTTTGATAAATACACCTGGATTCACACTTCCTGCAGTTATTGACGTCACAAGCCGTAGCCAATCACCTCAAACCTGAGTCCAGCCCCTCACCTAGCAACCCCTGGTTAGGCTCAACCCACTTCTGTATTAAACACATGACTGTTGTTTTTCATGATTTCATCTCATCTTTTGTTTATATGTTCTTAATTTCATGTGTACAGCACTTTGTTGCAGCTGTGTTTTTTTTAAATGGCTTTATAAATAAAGTATAATTGTTATTTTTATGTTTTAGTTCAATTTTTAGTGTATTTGCGATCGCTCCCAACGCGCAGCCGGCAAAAATTAAACGAGCGGACCCCCGGCGTAGGGACCAGCGGCAACGGGACCCTCTTCTGGCGGATGGAGCGGAGCTTCAACTGTACAGCCTCGCTGCTGCCCTCGCAGCAGCCTCGCAGCAGCGAGGACCTTCTCCTTACGGATTAATTTACGGGAGACACTTGGTGAACTTTGTGTTGTCTTGACTGGAACAGCGATAACTCCCAAAATCTCCGCGTGCAACGAGCGGAGCTGGCGAACACCGGAAGAGGAACAAGCTAACATTAGCTTCGGATTCGGGTGGTCTCATGCTAAAAGGAGCAGCTAATTGCGGCGCGCTCAGACGGGTTTCGGTAAGTTATCTTAAGCTAGCACTAACAGTAAGTCAAATGAGTAATAAAAAAAGAGCTAATTTTAAAACAACAACACATTACAGATACTGGCTGTTACAGAGGGCGTAAACAGATCGTTGAAGGGCGTGGACTTCAAGAAACCGGTCGTTCAAAACGAAAGTTAAAAATGGCAGAATTAAAAAGGGTATAATTAATTATCTAAGAATTATTTTGTGTATTAAAATGAATTAATATTGTCAAGATAGCACACAGACATAACATAAAAATTTTAAATACCTATATGTGGTCTCCTTTAATACATGCATTGTTCTCTCAATGCACACTAAACTAGGTAAAAGGGCCTTCTCCTACTCCACTCCTGTTTCCTGGAATATCTTGCAAAAAGATCCGAAGCTCTTGACCTCTCTAAGTGGCTTCAGGCATCTTAAGTTCTTGGCAAAAACCAATGCAGACATGTTTTTTAAGTTTTTTACACTGCCTTATAATCTAGATTTTTTTTTACATCTTCTTTTAAATACCATTTCATTTTCCCGTGTTAAAAAAATTAAATAAAAAATCTAAATTTTTATGCATTTTATTTTTTCCCTTTGTCCTGTTCTGCATTGTAGCACTCAGAATTATTGTCTGAGTGTCAAAAGTCAAAGTCAAAGTCAACTTTATTGTCAGATCTGCAATATGTACTGTACAGGACATACACAGGACCGAAATTGCGTTTCTCTCAGTCCCTCGGTGCAACAGTAAACATCTAAACATTGAAACACTGAAACATATAATAATAGACATAAGCATAAAATAGTAAAACTAACACTGTCCTGAGTTTTTGCATAGTGGTATAAGAGTATGAAAATTTACACCAACTCTAAAACTAAAACTAAAACATTAAACATTTAATGAACATAATACTGTCCTGAGTTTTTGCATACTAGTATAAAAAAGAGTATAAAAAGTATAACTAAAATAAACTAAAGGTTTCTAGCATTGACATTTGCAAAGTGGCAAAGCAGCGTATGAGTTAATGTACACAGTATATGTATGAGGTAGTAGTTGATGTTGTTATAGAGGCAAAAAGTGGCATATGCAGTAAGGCACATTGGGCATCCCTAAATAAGACCGTTCAGAGCACACTGTATATGTATCAGCAGTGGTGTAGATATTAGAGTAGTGTAAATGTAAACAGTAGTAATTAAATGTAAGCAGTAGTAATAAAAGTAAACAGTATTAATAAATGTAAACAGAGAATGTAAACAGTATTATGACTATAGGCAGTGATGTAATACAAACATTAGTGCAAGTATGAGAAGTAGTGCAAACTGTATGAGCACATGACCGAGAGTTTAGTGAATAACCCGTTTGATGACACAGAGTCCAGTGTTAAAATCTTTGTGTTGTGTGGTAATGTGTGAGAAAGTTTTAGTGTTAAGGCAGTTCAAATGGGAGGGGGGGCAGAGCAGGCAGAGTGTTTAGCATTCTGACTGCCTGATGAACAGAGCTGTCTCTCAGTCTGCTGGTTCGAGCCTGGAGACTCCTCAGTCTCCTCCCTGATGGCAGCAGTCTGAAGCAGCTGTGTAGTGGGTGTGTGGGATCACCTGCCATGCAGTGGGCTTTCCGAGTGAGGCGTTTGCTGTGTAAGTCCTGCAGTGAGGGCAAGGAGGTGCCCACGATCTTCTCAGCTGCTCTCACAATGCGCTGGAGGCTCTTGCGGCAGGATGCAGTACATGCACCAAACCACACAGTGATGCAGCTGGTCAGGACACTTTCTATGGCACCTCTGTAGAAGGTGCTCATGATGGGGGTTGAACTATATAATAATAATAATAATAATGAATTCAATTTATAACGCGCTTTTCATTAGTGAAAATCTCAAAGCGCTACACACATTGAATGCTACACACATTCATACACCGGTAGCGGCAGACTACCATGCAAGGTGCTTTCCAGTCCTACCGGGAGCAACTCGGGGTTAAGTGTCTTGCCCAAGGACACAACGACACATGGTGTGGGGAACCGGGATTCAAACCGCCAACCTTCCGATCGGGGGACGACTGCCATTACCACTACGCCACGGCCGCCCCTACGCTCCAGCCCTTTTCAGCTTGCGGAGAAAGTAGAGACGCTGGTGAGCCTTCTTGGCCAGTGATGCAGTGTTCCTGCTCCAGGACAGGTCCTCTGAGACGTGCACTCCCAGGAACTTGGTGCTGTCTACTCTCTCCACTGCGGTGCTGTTGATGGTCAGAGGGGCATGTTGGGCATCCCTCTTCCTGAAGTCCACAACAATCTCCTTTGTCTTCTCCACGTTGAGAGTGAGATTGTTGTGTCCGCACCACAAGGCCAGGCGGCTCACCTCGTTCCTGTAGTCCGTCTCATCGTTGTTGCTGATGAGACCCACCACTGTTGTGTCGTCCGCAAACTTGATGAAGTGGTTGGAGCTGTACGATGGTGTGTGAGGTGATACCCAACAGATTTACTTTCACAAGCAGAGATTTATGGCTGGCATTAATGCTCCACTTGATACAACTTTATTAGGCTTTACTTTGGGTTTGTTTAAGATGTAATGGACACTGGGATGAAAACAAAAACAAAGAAGAAAACAAAGCTAAAAAAGTGAGACAAGGGGTAAATAGAAAGAGAGAGAGAGAGAGAGAGAAAGAGAGAGACTGAGAGAGAGAGAGAGACAAAGAGAGAGACCGAGAGAGAGACAGAGAGAGACAGAAGCTATGTTTCCATCCAATTTAAATTCGATTTTTGAGCGAATTTTAGAAAATTTCGCTAAAATGTAAATTAAAATTATGAGGATCAGAAGTGTTTCCATTAAACTGGCTTGAAGCGCATCTGCAATGCCACGCAAAGCGTCTCTACGTCAGACGTCAGCGTCATTACGTCACACGTCAGCGCCATACGTCAGACGTCAGCGTTACGCACTTCCACAGTAAACAGGAAGTAGCGTTTGAAAACAGACATCTCGGCAAAATGGAGAGAATATTTCAGGTATGTGTTGCTATCGGGCAAGTTGTATTTATTCTGTCATGCCAACTAGTTTTAGCGATGTTACATGTTGTCCGGAGCGGAAACAGCTGATCAGTCACGTGACGTGAATGTTCGCTGCGGCAGAACTGAGTCGGCTAATCTGTTTCCATCTGTCGTTTAGCCGACTCAGCTCTGAATCGACTCCCCAAAAACTACCTCAAGCGAGCGTATAAACTTTAGAGCGACTTAGAGGAAGTTAACTCGAATTATGCCGTTTCCATTTAGCTTTTCTGATGCGATGCTTCATAATGCGCACCTAGAAACCTTGATGGAAACACGCCTATGAGAGAGAGAGAGAGAGAGAGAGAGAGAGAGAGAGAGAGAGAGAGAGAGAGAGACAGAGAGAGAGAGAGAGAGAGAGAGAGAGAGA
>JBBPBX010027328.1:0-21170 GCA_038048925.1 Garcialebias charrua | reverse complement strand
GAGAGAGAGGTATAAGAGAACACAAATCAACATCATTGAAGTCTGCCTCTAGACCTGCGGGGACAAAAAAAAGACAAACCCGAGAAACTGAAAGTTATGCACCATAACTCATGTTCCCTGAAGGAAGGGAACGAGGTGCAACATACTTGCTATGGGAATTGCGCCCCTGCGCGATTACCTGAAGGAATACAATCACGCCTTTACGGCTAGGGCGTCAGCGTCGCGCCAGAGGCCCCGCCCTCTGGGTATTTAAGCGGCTGACGCCCGTCCATCTTTCTCCAAAATTGCACTTCACCGAGCTTTCAGCATTGAAAGGGCCAGATATGTTGCACCTCGTTCCCTTCCTTCAGGGAACATGAGTTATGGTGCATAACTTTCAGTTCCCTTATCAGTCAGTCACTCGGTGCAACATACTTGCTATGGGAACGTAATTCATTCACGCCCTTGAAATGCTCAGTAAAATGCAAGTGAGAACATCCGCCTTAAAAAGACAGGCATCTCCCGACTGCTTTCTACGAGATATGTTGAGAGCACAGGCTGAGAGGAAAAAACGCCAAATGTAAAGAACATCAGTTTGATGTTTCAACTGGGCATATAGATAAACAACACCAGCTAGAGACAGCCTAAGCGTGCTCCACCAGCCGATTCGGATGTTGTAAGTCCATACAATGGGCGCTATCAACTGTTATCATCCCCATAGTCTATCGGAGAAAATGTCCATCGTACCTCGTAACATGTTGCAAAGAATGATATCAGCGTTGTAATGGCTGTTATCAGGTAGCGTGTTTCAGCAAACTAGGAAGTGGTATGTTTTTGTGTTTTTCAGCTTATGTAACCGTTTCTCTAAACCTAACCTTAAGCCTGACCCAGAGGACCAACCCTAAACCTAACCTCAGCTCTCCCTTGTGCCTAAACCTAACCAAGAAACTTAAAAAAAAATGAAATCGAAACCTAACCACGTAGCTAAAGACGGAGCATGTTGTCATCCATTGTAAGGGTGATAACGTACCTTTAAACCTCGTAAGAGGTAGAAGATGGGCATCCTGACCGCATTAAATGGGGATGATAATGGACATTTTGACCGATACGTATGGTTGATAACATCCGAAGCGAGTGGCTCCACTAGTGTGAGTACTCATCATCTACTTTTTCTCTCTGGAACAACCTGAGAAAACAGGAGGAGCAAGGGATCCATTACGTCACAAGTAATTGGGTGACAAAATGTGGAGGCAGAAGACCCAGGTCAAGCACAGGGTAACCTCCCAAGTCCCTAAGGTGAAAAACCTGTTTTACTTTCTGTTACTTATAGGGCACAACTGACAAGTGGGACCCATCATGATGTTGGAGATCAGTTAGGGAGAGGGAAACACTTCCATTAAACATCTCCTAGGCAAAACATAAACACCAAGGGGTACCCTTGTGTATGTTGTAACTGTTTGTTTTGGGATAAAGCAACCAAAGCCTTAGGCTCTCAGCCAGTTCCCTTCAAAGGCCAGGCTGAAAGTTGCCACAACCCTGGACGTGGCTGTAGAAGCTACCCACGTGCCTGAGTCAGCAGATCCCTGTGAGGAGGCAATTGCCATGGTATCCCTGATAACATTGAAATCAACTTCGGGAACCACGGTTTCAGTGGCCATTTGGGGGCTATGAGGATCAGGGAGAGAGCTCCCTGGCGCACCTGTTCCAGTGTCGGCCCAATCAGGGGGACAGGTGGAAAGGCATAGTAGAGCACCCCTGCTGGCCAATCATGTGCCAGAGCATCCATTCCCAAAGGTACGTCTGTTTTCCTCAAGGAGAAGTAAAGGTCACACTGTGAGCTAGCCCTGCAAGAGAACAAGTCCACAGAGGCTCTCCCAAATCGTGACCAGACCTGTTCCACAATCCGTAGGTTCAGGTTCCATTCTGACGCCAAGAGAGGTCCTCTTGAGAGGGCATCTGCTCCATAATTTAGATCACCAGGGACATGAGTCGACCTAAGTGACAGGATTCTTGGAAAACACCATGTGAACATCCTCTGCGTCAGTCCGAGGAGGGCCCGAGACCTTGTCCCTCCCTCTCTGTTGATGAAGAACACTGTGGTCCTGCTATCTGATTTCACCAGGATATGCTGTCCAGCAATCAGACCTTTACTGAAGAAGTATTTTAATGACAGGAATATGATCAGCAACTCCAGGAAGTTGATATGTAATCTCGCTTCCCGTTCATTCCAAAGGCCGTGGGCATTCTGATTTCTACAGATCGCCCCCCCATCCTGTTTTAGAGGCGTCCGTCGTGATTACTACACGAGACGACACCCTTCCCAATGAGACACCTTCCATGAAAACGGACGGGTCTCTCCAAGATTCCAAGGCCCTCAGGCACTCTGAATTTATCCTAACCTTTCCTGCTTGATTAGTCAGGGCAGGTTGTGTCTGTCGGTTTAGCCATACTTGTATGGCCCGCATTTTCAGTAATGCGTATGGCACATAGGGAATGGCTGCCGCCAAGAGGCCTAAAAGGCGTTGGCAGGTCTTACCAGGGACCCGTTGGTCCAGTTTAAATCTTTCCAGGCAACGGCGAATTGAGGAAACTTGTTCCTTCGAAAGCCATTCTCTGTATCGGACAGTGTCGATCTGTACTCCCAGAAATACGGTAACCTGTGATGGAGTTAGATCGCTTTTTTGTAGGTTTATGACAAAACCGAGAGACTCCAGGTGAGAGATCACCCTACAGGAGTGTGACTGGGCCTGCATTCTTCTTCCAGCCAGAATCAGCAGGTCATCCAAGTAATTCATGACCCTGAGTCCTTGGTTCCTAAGGGGGGTCAGGGCCGCATCCAAACATTTAGTAAATGTACGAGGAGCAGTCTTTAAACCGAAGGGTAAGGCTTTGAATTAATAAGCATTCCCTTCGAACGCAAAGCGGAAGAACTTCCTGCGTTTCCTCCACACGCCTAAGTAGAAATAGGCATCTTTTAAATATACCGTACATGTGTAGTCTCCTGGTCTCACAGACTGGAGAACTTGCCGCAGTGTAAGCATCTTGAACTTAAAAGTTTTTATTCTTTTTGTTGAAAGCCCTGAGATCCAGAATCAGTCTCAGAGAATTATTCTTTTTGGGTACCAGGAAGTATTTGCTGTAGTGGCCAGAGCGTAGTTTGCGTTCTGAGACCAAACTAATCACTCCCTTTTGTAGCATTGTCAAAACTTCCTCCCTCAGCACGTGTGCACGTGTAGGGTTAATCTTAGATTGTAGTACCCCTGTGAAGTGGGGCGGTCTTTTTGTGAACTACAACTTGAGCCCGTGACATATTGTTGTCATGACCCAATCATTTGGTAGACACGCCTTACAGGCCTGGGCATGCGCGCTGAGCCTGGTCGGCATGTTGAATTGTTGCTCGTCATGTTTTTGCGCTGGAAGGGTTGCCTTTGACCCCTCTCGCGCTCTCTCGAGCAGGCTGGTCGACCCAACAGTCGTTGGGTCATCAACACCTGCCCTGGAAACTCTAAACATCTCTTCTCCACAATCACTCGTCTGCTTAATCCCATTAAGCAAACTCTTGAGGACTCTGCTCAAAAATGCGACCTGTTTCTTTCATCTTTTAAAACCAAAGTTGACACTATCAGATCTCAGCTCCACAACCTCCCCGTTCTCAGTGTGCCACCCACCCGTCTGCATTCTGGGACCCTAAACAGCTTTGACGAAGTTGTTCAGAGTGAGGTGGAGGCCATCATCAAGAAAATGAAGCCTTCATCCTGCGCCCTGGATCCTTTCCCCTCGTCTCTCATAAAAACCAATCATTCTGCAATAGGCCCACTTATCACTCAAATAATAAATCAGTCTCTACAATCTGGTCATGTTCCACTGCCTCTAAAAACCGCCATCATTAGGCCTCTTCTGAAAAAATCTAATTTGGATCCCGACATTTTTTCTAATTACCGCCCAATTTCACACCTCCCTTTTCTGTCTAAAGTGCTGGAAAAAGCTGTTGCTGCTCAGCTGCAGGATCACCTACAACAACACTCCCTGTATGAGAAGTTCCAGTCTGGATTCAGGGCAGCTCACAGTACAGAGACTGCATTGCTGAGGGTTACCAATGATGTCCTCTTGGCTGCTGACACTGGCTCTCCCTCCATCCTTGTCCTCCTTGACCTCACTGCAGCCTTCGACACTGTGGACCATAGTATCCTCCTCCACCGTCTTCATGTGGAGGTCGGTCTCTGCGACACAGTCCTGGACTGGTTCAAATCTTTCCTCTCCAATAGGCTGGAATGTGTTAGTCTTGGCAACGCCACGTCCCAGACAGTTTGTGTCTCCTGTGGTGTCCCTCAGGGGTCGGTTCTGGGGCCCCTGCTGTTTTCCCTTTACATGCTGCCTTTAGGTCAAATTATTAATCAGTTCAACATTTCTTTTCACTGTTATGCCGACGATACACAGCTTTACATCAGGACTGGAGCATCCTCATCTTCCACCTTGTCATCTCCATCTTCACTCACTGCCCTCTCTGCCTGCCTGGAGGCAATTAGGGCATGGATGAATCAGAACTTTCTTCAATTAAACTGCTCCAAGACTGAGGCCATACTGATTGGCACCCCTCACCAGGTACAAACATCTCCTATAACAAGACTTTCCTTTTCTGGACAAGACATCCCCCTCTCCACCTCTGTTACTAATCTTGGAATAAAAATGGACTCCAATCTTACATTTGAAAATCACATTAAGCATCTGTTTAAAACTTGCTTCTTCCATCTTCGAAACATCTCCAGACTTCGCCCATCCCTAACTTTTTCCGATGCTGAGAAGCTCGTCCATGCTTTTGTCTCCTCCAGGCTCGACTACTGCAACTCCCTGTTTATTGGAATCCCTGGCAAAAACCTTCAGAAACTTCAATATATTCAAAACAGTGCAGCAAGGATCTTGTTGAGAGTTCGTAAATTTGAACATATTACGCCCATTCTCCATAACCTTCATTGGCTTCCTGTCGCCTACAGAATTCAGTACAAAACTGCTCTCATTACACATCAATGCTTACACGGAACTTCACCAGATTATCTGAAGGATATTCTTATTCCATACTCATCCACCCGTTCGCTGCGGTCACAGAACAGCAATCTCCTTCACATTCCGAGAACCAAATTAAGGACCATGGGAGACCGGGCTTTCAGTGTGGCTGCCCCCCGCCTGTGGAACTCTCTTCCTGACTGTCTAAGAGCCCCACAGTCTGTGGTTGACTTTAAGAGCGACTTGAAGACCTTTCTTTTCGACCAAGCATACTCTACCTCCTCATGATTCTACTTTTGATCTTAGCTGATATTGTTATTGATTTTAATTGTTTTATTATTTGTTTTATTGTCATTTAATTCTGTTGCTCCTTGTAGCACTTTGAGATTTTCATTAATGAAAAGTGCGTTATAAATTGAATTCATTATTATTATTATTAACAGAAGATATTGCGAAATCTGACCGTCTCTAGCAGAGCTCGTGTATATTTCTGTGGTTCATAGTTTGACCACATGGTTTGTGTTTTATAAAAATGGAACTCGAGTCAAGAACCAGGGCAGTCTGTGCTTTGGTACTTTTATTCTTGTACATGCCTGAAAGACTGTTTGTTTTGTTTACACATACAGTAGGCGAGTCATGTTTGGTGCGCGCGCACATGTCACCAGCTCCTCGTAGTATTTTACAAGTAGAGACTGGGCTCAAAAAGTTAGGTTCCTGTACCACGTGGACGGGCAAACCTGTAAAATTATCAGTTCATCCTGCTTCATCAGGTCCGAATCTGCTTTCCACACGGGGTCACTGAAGAGGCCCTCGGCCGGTACTGGACATTTTCACTGTCACCAGCGGGTCTCTTCCGTGGAAGGCGACATATGTCTTCCTTTGGAGGTGCAAAGCTTTCCCTCGGCAACCCCTCTCGGAGGGCTTCTGCCTGTTTGCGTCTTTGTCCCAGCCTGGCCTGGACACGTTCCAGGGCTCCCCCGAAGAGTCCCGTCGACTCGATCGGGTGCTGGAGGAAAGTGGACCTCTGGTTTTCCGGGAGGTCCGACAATGTTAGCCAAAGATGGTGCTGGGCGACAACTATTTCCGCCATTGCTTTGCCTTGGGAAATGGCTATTGTCCCCATCATGCGGAGCACGAGGTCAGAGGCACGGTGGGCCTCCTCCATGGACTCCGTTGCTGCCTGCTCGTCTTTTGTTACCTGGATATCCTGCAGTTTTTCTGCCAGGTACGCCTGCACCTTGGTCGATGCATTCATTGCGCGAGCCATGAGGCCCTGAGCCTTGTAGCACTTCTCAAGTTGTTTCTCCGAAGTGCGGCAGGCCCTGCTGGGTAACGCTGGTTTCGTCCCCGTGGTTGCGGGGGCCAGATGAGCCGCCAGAGTTTCCTCTATCAGGGGTGCGCTGGCGAGGCCCACTGTCTCCATTCCCGCGACATCAAGGAGTCGGGATAGTGGTAGTGTGATGGGAGCTCCGGGTTCCGCCCAGGAGCGTTTGAGCTCCATGAGGAAGTCCGGAAAAATTGGCATTTTTTGCGACGTTGTCGGCTGCTTCACATAGAAGTAGTTTCCCGCCAGCCTCGTAGCCTGTTGGCGAGGCGTGGGGTCTGGCCACGTGACCTGCAGGGCGTCCGCCGCCCTATGGCACAGGTCGAACAGGGAAGGGACCGACAAGTCCGGTTCCGGTAGGATTTGCACCAGGTTCTGGGAGGAATCCATACTTTCTCCTCTGTAACCGTATACGGCGTCTTGGTCAGACACTTCAGGCGTCGAGTCTTCGACAGCAACTGAGGAGTCTGACACATTGTTCTCTCCGACTCGACCGCTACATTCCAGGTCCACGTTCTCGAGCTCCAGTGCAGGAGCGAGCAGCTTCGTGTGACTTGCGACCTTCAGCGCCTCGGCCTTAGCCATGGATTTAGCCAACGCATACGCACGGCGTTTCCTCACTACCGCTGACATTCGACGGTAGTGGGAGCAGGAGTCTGGGAATTTCAGCGGTTTCCTCACGTGCAGGATCCCTAGGCAGACAGGACAGGCCTCGTGGGTGTCCATCGCCGAGATGGAGTAGCCGTATCTGCTGGGGCATGGGCGCGAGCGAGGGCTCGTCGTCCTGTTGGTTTTCTTCTTCTTTGTCCTCCGTTTTCCCTTCTCAGGAGCCATGTCCGGAGACGAGAAGCGTCAAAGTTGGTCCTAGTTTTCTTTTGTTCGAAGTCGTCCTCTCCGTTGTCTTGCTTTTGCTGGTTAGCCTGCTAATGGTTAGCAGGGGGTTGTGACGCAGTTAGCGCCTTCGAGCGAAGCAGCTACGGAAAGAGAAGAAAACTTCGAGGTAAGTAGAAAAACGCTGGACTAGCTTTCGCCAGCCCAGCAGTGCGCAGGAAAATTTCTCTGTATGCTCAGTGAAGGAAGCAAGCTCACCTCAGTCGAGCTATGCGACAACAGAGAAGTCCCACGAGGTTCAGGTGTTAAGCGAGGTGAAGGGCAAAAAAGATGAAAGATGGATGGGTGTCAGCCGCTTAAATACCCAGAGGGCGGGGCCTCTGGCGCGACGCTGACGCCCTTGCCGTAAAGGCGTGATTGTATTCCTTCAGGTAATCGCGCAGGGGCGCAATTCCCATAGCAAGTATGTTGTACCGAGTGACTGACTGATAAATGAACCACAACAACAAAACAACATACAGGTAGTCCCCGATTTACGAGCGCTCTTACTTACGAGGTCTCAGATTTACGAGGTTATCATATTTAATAAAAATACGAAATTTAATTTTTTTTTTAATTGTGTGTTTAAATGTTCTTAATTTCATGTGTACAGCACTTTGTTGCAGCTGTGGTTGTTTTAAATGGCTTTATAAATAAAGTATAATTGTTATTTTTATGTTTTATTTCAATTTTTAGCGTATTAGCGTTCGCTCCCAGAGCGCGGCCGCTCGAAATAAAACGAGCGGAGCTAAGCGGGCGGGGATTGGACATGCCGGCGAAGGGACCATCTGCGGCCGGGAGCTGGCTTTTCAGGACCGTGTGTCCGATCAGAGGTTGCCTCATACGGATAAATTGGCTGGAAACACTCGGTGAAGTTTGTGTATGTGTCTGGATTAGAGCAGCAGCCGCGGATCGCTCAGCGATCGCTCCCAAAGCGCTGCATGCAACGAGCGGAGCTAAGCGGGCGGTGTGCCGGAGGAGGAATGAGCTAACATTAGCCTCGTAGCTGCATCCTCGTAGCTCCACCGGACAGCCGCCTTTGTGCGATCAGAGGTTCCTGGAGCTCGCCTCGATGTCGGACTGGAAGCCGAAGATATCGGGAGACATCGAGCTAACTTGGAATAACAAAGCCGACAGCCTTTTTGGACGTGCAGCTAAACCGGACTGCCCGGAGATGTCTCAGGCCTGGAGAAGCTGCGGACTGGATTAGCAACGAGCTAACATTAGCCTCGTAGCTGCACCCTCGTAGCTCTCCGACAGCCGGCTTTGTGCGATCAGAGGTTCCTGGAGCTCGGCTCGATGTCGGACTGGAAGCAGAAGATATCGGGGGACACCCAGCTAACTTGGAATAACAAAGCCGACAGCCTTTTTGGACGTGCAGCTAAACCGGACTGCCCGTAACTGCGGACTAGCCGTGGATTCGGGTGGGCTAATGCTAACAGGTGCAGCTAATGCCGGTGCGCGCAGACGGTTTTCGGTAAGTTATTAAAACTTATTAAAACTTTTTTCTGGCTCCAAATATATGAAGATAGCATACTAACAGTCCTTCCTGTACAGTAAAGGGTTTGGACTGCGTGGTGCTACAGGAAGCCTGGGAGCTCGGACGTAACGCAGCGGAGCGGAGGCAAACATTTCAGTTCAATGTAAGAAAGTATTATTTTTTATTTTTTATAAATGTTTTAAAGTATATAAAAGTGTTAGGATAGTTGAAATGCTTGGTAACTGTTCATTACCGCACATGTACGTGCTCCTGCGGTATATAAAAATAAAAAAAATTAAAAAAGGTAGTCCCCAAATTACGAGATTTCGCCTTACGAGATACTCGGAGGAACGGAACTCGCTCGTAAGTCGGGGACCACCTGTATACAGTATAATGATACTTATAAAATCATTAGAAAGTATTTTATACGGTACATGGTGATACAAGATGTACTTTGTATTTAGTGGCCACCACAACCCAACTGAGTGTGTATCTGATAAATACATGAATCTAAACACCTGTGTGAGCATGCTTGTCACTATTAGATTTCCCCTTAAGAATGTTCAATAGTGGATGTGGGGACCCACGGACCCACCCCCACAGGACACGACGGTAACACAGGAAGGACCGGAGCCACAGACACACAGGGGCCCCCAAGCCCGGAGCCCCGGAAGTCCCCCAACAGGGACAACTGCACCTCCCCAGAGAGAGACAGAGGGAAGCCTTGGGCGACCCCCAGCAACCACAATGCAGAAATCCCAAGATGCTGCAGAGATGAGCCCACAGGCCCCACCGGCAACTAGGGGTGGGCGATATGGCTCAAAAATTATATTGTGATATTTCAAAGCATTATCACAATAACGATAAATTTCGTGATATAACCGGAAAAAAAAAAACAGAAATCAAATTTATTTATTTGACAAAATTAACTTAACACGTTGCTTTGCAGTATTATATAAAAATAAAAATAAACAACAAGGGGTAATTTTACTGAAATTACTTTATTTAGTAAAGTATTCAGTCTCTAAGTATAAAAATAAAAAAAATAAAAATGATCTGTTATTTAGATTGAAAAAGTCTGCACAAAATATAGATCTACAAAATCCACCACAAAAACTAAAGTGCATGTGTAGTTTCCTAAAACAACTAAATCACTCTCCAGAATATTCCACAATCCAACTCCCTGAATTGAGGTAGACCGTCCCTTCAAGCTGTGATCAGCTGACCCTGCTTGTTGGTGTTTCAGCTTCATCTGTTCATGCGGGAATTATTCATTTCTCTGACTGATCTGTCTTTATCACCTGCCTCTTGGTCCGTGGAGAGCCGCGCGTGATTGTACCGAGTTTTTAGAGCGAGGGAGACCAGCCCGCAGCGGCGACTCAGAGCAGGGGGGGTGATCCTCTGTTCCTGCAGTTTAGAGCAGGGGGAGAGAAGCTAAAGACGCAAGTTGTTTGTTTTTAGCATTTTAGCTAGCTAGTATTGCACGCAGAAGGGTGGAGGGGAGGGGAGCAGTTCAGTTTGTTCGTTTGAAGCACTCTGTTGTTAAGGGGGCGGGGCGCCCTTACGTATTACGTCATGAAATTAGCATATCATGATATAACTTTTTTGCCCAGGCAAGCTTTTTTTACCGGTAATACCAGGAGCAATATGATATGGCCCAGCCCTACCGGCAACCCGCCCAACCCAGATTAGATCTGGCCATGGACATCGAGCCCCGAGTTCAAAGGTCATACCACCCCCCCAACAAAGGCCCGCTCGAGTCAGGGCACCCAGGCCCCGGCAGGCAGCCACCAGTTTTTTACACATACGTTTTTTTTACATTGCCTTATAATGTAGATGTTTTTTTAAAGCTGCACTAGGTAACTTTGTAATGGAGTCTGTAACTTTTCTAACAATATATTTTTAACATATTTCTTCACTCTGTCACTATCTACTGACAGACTGATGTTAGACAAAGTAATCTCTGAAAAAAACTATAGTCCCCTTGCTTCTCTATCAGCATTTATAAAAACACTAAAAACACAGAGTGACCCGGACAATGACCAGCCAATAAAAACAGAGTTGTTTGTCACGCCCCAACCCACGCCCCCGCCTGTCCCAGCCCCAGCGCCGCGCACGTTCTCATTCAAAGGATTGCAAAGCGATGCAGGACTGTTTTGTATGTGACACAAATGTATTAAATATCCCTTCTTCATCCCAGAGCTGGACTTTTCTTTTGTTTTTTTGCCAAAAGTCAAGTGATCGCTTCATCCTTCACTGACAGGAATGAGGAAATGGATTTGTCACGAGCGGAAAAAAACTCATGTCCAACGTGGCTGCGTGAAGCTCTGCTGATTTCAGGGTGTTTTTGTGTTGTTGGACCAGTGCTTCATGGTTTTATTTTATTTTTTAGAACGTTTTATTAACATATAAACACAGAATATTGAAGCGGCTCCGAGTGGACATGCAGCAGGAGGCGGAGCTGAACTCAAGTTCAGCAGAGCACGGACTGTGGCTCCCCCTCAGAGTCATATATGGCTCTGAGGGGGAGGGAGCAGAATGCTTTTCCCTGCTGAACATATTTCTAAGTCCTGAGCACAACAGAAAGTTACACATAGCAGCTTTAACATCTTCTTTTAAATACCATTTTATTTTCACTTGTTAAAAAGAAAAATTCTCAATTTGTATGCATCCTTTGTAAGAGTTTCACTGCCTGCAGCCTCTCATCCAAGATGGCCACTGATTGTCTACAGCTGTCGGCCATCAACCTACTTAAGGCTGCAATCCAGTGTTACTCTCTGCTGGAGCATTGATGGTATTTGTGCTTCCGGCCTGTACGTTTACGTAGGGCTGGGTGCCTTTCTAAAAAAAAAAATGTATTGGTGACAATTGGCCTTGTTCCCTTCTGGAACTCTTCCATGGATTTGGAGTTGGACCCAAATACTGTACATCTTCATATCTGAAAGAGAGAAACATTGTCAAATTAACATTACCCGTTCACCCTGCTAGCCTCCTCTGACCATGTCCTTCCTTTTCCAGGAGCTGCAGAGAAGCAGCTGTCTATTATCCACTGTAAATAATAAAAACTCTTACTTTTGTACCTACCTGTGTCTATCTCTTTCCGGGTCTCATACAACTCTTGGTTCCCCGAGTCATAACATCCTTTATGATTGTCTATCGTCTTTGTTGTCTACTGTTGTCATCACTCTTTGTTAAAATCATGTCTCTCTTGTAAATAAGTCCCCGAGGCTCAGTGGGATTAACCTGTATAAATAAAGGATGAATGATGACAAGCTAAAGCTAATGGGACATGAGGTTATATTTATTTGTAATGTGTTCAAGTTATAAAGAGTCCAGAGATGCAGACTGATTATAAGAAGTGAGATCAGTGCACCATAAGTTGTGAACACGTCTTTTTCTTATCTCTGATTTGTAAAATGTCCATAGGATTTATCATTGCTTCAAGGGTTACACACATCATTTTAGCTTTGCATCATCCTGTTTCTACATCAAACATCCAACAGGTTTTGTCTTCAGGGCTTTTGGCCCTCACAGCAACTTCGAATCTTGAAGTTATTTAACTGAGAACATAGATAATGTGGAGATTTTCATGTCATGTTGAAGAAGAGAACAACCTGCGATGGCCCCCGGTGGTTTCTGGGGGTGCTGGTAACACAGCCTGTTTGGTCCCAGTGATTGATCCATGTTCAAAGAGGCTTGAATTGCTTGTCTTGACCATCAGGCAGAATCTGAGACTCTGTGCCTGTCATAGATTCACTTTTATGTTGTCACTCATGACTGTGTGGCTCCCTGTTTACAGCAGAAAGTCTATAATCTATCTGATCATCCGTGTGCCGATATTCAGTTTCATGGGCTGTGTATGCGTGTGTGTGTGTGTGTGTGTGTGTGTGTGTGTGTGTATGTGTATGTGTGTGTGTGCGTGTGTGTGTGTCTGAATGTATTCAGCTGTGGTAATGATGGTGGGAATCTTGCTGGACAACAGTTTTAGTGTAATAGAGATCCATTCACAACTCAAACATTCTTCCCAGAACCTCCTCCTGGGACCAACCCCCACTCCATCAATAGAGGGTAAGAAGAAGAAGACGGAGGAAGGCGAGAAGAACAGACGCACAGGAAGTCATTACGATCTGCATGGAGATTGGTTTGACCTCATCATCCAGCCTCCACCCCCACCTCCGCCTAAACACTGACCGGACACAATAGATAGAAGGGGTGGAGCAAAGGAAGGGTGGGGGAGGGTGACAGCTGTGCATTGTCTGTCCATACTAGCTTTTGTTTTGAATAAAAAAAAACTGAAATATGGAGAAAGAAGGAATCACTGGTTCAAATTGTTTAAAACTGGATGTTGTGACGTGCTTTGACAGAAATGCCAAACTCTCAGTGGAAACTATGACAGACTGAGACGAAGGAGCGCAGGAAAAAATAAGACGTTAAGAGCGGGGAGGGAAGGTGAACTTATTGTGAGTTAGTTTCTGCTCTTTTGACACAACAGTCCTTGACTATAATTAAATCTGAGGCACTCAGAAAGCTTGAATTCACGGCATGTGATGATGGAAGTTAGAATGATTCATAGTTGAGAATATTAATGCAGTAATAATAACCGTGTTTCAGTTCCAGTGTTTAGAACCAAAGCTTTGTTTGAATTACTAATCAAGAAAATAAACACCATTTTGTCTGTTCAAAATGGAAAACAACTTTCGTAATATCATATAAATGGTGACTAATTTGTAAATAATTATCAAGCACAATACTGTTTACATTACATAAGATTATAATGATCAAAAATATGTCAATTTTAGTCAGAGTAATATTTTATTTCTTTGAATAAAATAAAATAAAGCTTGAAAACTATCATAAAAGCAACATCTTTGTAAATGCATGCCAATAATAACAACAATAATGTGCACTATGACACTGTCTCGTTCCTGCAGATTACATACCAGGACGTTAAAAACCGATTAGAAGAAAGAAAAACGGACGGATTAGCAGACTAAGAGAGACTGGGACAGATGGGGAGCAAAGGCAAGCATCTTGCATGGTAGACAGCCAAGGCTGACAACTCGATATAGGACACAGACGGGGAGAATGCTGGGTAAGGAAAGAAACCCCACAGGCAAAAGATAAAATTCATGACATTCATATCCCATCAGCAATATCAATTTAGCAGAAAACTGAGCAAAGGGGAAATTTCAAGGCAAGGCAAGAACGCAGAGGCAATGATAATACAGTATTGCTCTTAATGTGTTTAGAAACTCCAGGATAATAATATTTCCAAATGCAGCAGAGCTGCAGCCAGAAGAGGGGAAGGACTGGAGAAATGATCCAATCAGGCTTCTTCTGAAGGGAAAAGTGACAAAAGATGTTCAAACAGGAGCTATGCACACACGTTCTTTTAAAAGGTTTGCAAAGTGACTCTGAATAATCTTGGGTCAGTTGTTGTATTTTTTGGATTGTTTTCTTTTTTAAATTTCTCTTCTGAAAATGTGTTTTGTGGAAGTTGCACTCAGTGTTCAAGACACGAGTTGTTGCAGACTAATGATAGAATTTACACTTGTTTGTAGATTTAACAACCAAGTGTTCATCAAATAAAGAAACCCAAAAGATTCCAAAGATGACACCAAAGTTCATGCTCAGTAATCCAGGTAAAAATCCACCAATGTTCAGTCAGGTCATCTGGACAGATCCTTTTCTTTTTGCTGAGACGTATCAGTCTTCATCCTAAGGACTTCTTCAATCTGAGGAGCCACCAAACAAACTGAGTCCCACAAACAGCACACTCCCATAGTGGTCTTAGTGTACTCTGGAGAAGGATCTGGCTTTCAGCAGGATGCCCCTCCTGACACAACTTGGACTCAAAGCTGCAGCCTCAGGATTACACATTACAAGATATTGACCACTGAGTCACTGCAGTTTATTCATTAACTGAACACTATCAAAAATGTAAATATTGGATTGCTAAGTCTGGCCACTTGTGCTGTCTAGTCTTTTAATTTCCTAAAAGTATAGTTTCCTCAAATGATTGGTTCTCCACTTCCGGTTCCGGCGAGCTCAAGAGCGGCAGCACCTCTGGTCTCTCTGAGCCTTTTATCATCTAACTGACCCGTTTTTTTTTTCTTTCGAATTGGACCAAAGCTGGTCCATCTTCCATCTGAATTCGGTGTTCAGTGGCTCAGAGAGCCGGACGGGACCGCTCAATAAAAATTCTGTCGGACCAGGTTCGGACGCTTCACCTCACCGGTCATTCTGAGCTACCTTGCCCAGCCAGGTGAGCCCTAAAGCCAGAGAACCGCCCACGAAGACCCGATGTTTCGTCTGCCACTCTCACTGGATTCTCACTGGACCCCGTTTGAATGTCCCACCTGGACCTGCGGTTCTCCTTTGGTTCTCCTGGTTTCAACAAGATTAGCAGGGAAGTTTTTGACTTTGCTGATTTTTTCTGCTGCCCTTTGTTGACCTCGTGGCGTGGGGAAGATAATCGTACCTCGTGAGCGTGGGGGGAGGTGTTTCTGACTGGTCCCGAACCGAACTGGCTATGGGGACATCGTCTCTACATTAGTCTGTTTACCTCCGTGGGAACCTGAGCCCATCTGCGCGTGTGTGGATGCTGCAGCTGCAAACCGACTGCGCTCTTTCTCTGCTCTGTGTTCACCCCTGCTCACACGCGCGTTTCATCTGAGGGACGCGCGGATATTTGACTGCTGCTGCTGAAATAATTTCTGGAGCTGGGAGGTTCAGTTAGGCTTCAGCCCCTCTGGTAAGACTTGCTGTGTTTTTTTTCTTTTCTGGAGGTGGCTTTTTCAGGCTGAAGGCTGAAGAGGGGAGCTGCATTAATAAAGAACATCTTACCTGCTGTAGATAACTTTTTAAAGAGCCTCATTTTTGAAGAAACCAATACCTCAACAACAACAAATATCTTATCTGTTGTAGATAACTCTTAAAAGAGCCTCATTTGTTGTTGTGAGCTCAACAACAAACATCTTACCTGCTACAGATAACTTTAAAGAGCCTCATTTCGTTGTTGTGGGCTGTTTGTGGATCAGACGAGTGGAGAGTGAAGCGCGGAGGATCAGGACCGTCGCTGTTTTGGTGCCTGTTTTTCACACCGTTGTGAACTGTTGAGAGCTGTTTGTGGATCAGATGAGTGGAGAGTGAAGCGCGGAGGATCAGGATCATCGTTTGTGGATCAGACGAGTGGAGAGTGAAGCGCGGAGGATCAGGATCGTCGCTGTTTTGGTACCTGTTTTTCACACCGTTGTGAACTGTTGAGAGCTGTTTGTGGATCAGACAAGCAGAAAGTGAAGCGTGGAGAAACAGGATAGTCGCTGTTTGATCGTCGCTGTTTGGTGGTGCCTGTTTCACACTGTTGGGAGTTGCTTGTGGATCAGACGAGCGGAGAGTGAAGCGCGGAGGAAACAGGATTGTCGCTGTTTGCTTGTGGATCAGACGAGCGGAGAGTGAAGCGCGGAGGAACAGGATCGCCATTGGTTGGGTCGCTGTTTGGTGGTGCCTGTTTCACACTGTTGGGAGCTGCTTGTGGATCAGACGGGCGGTGAGAAACGAGCGCCGCTGAGGATCAGGAGCTGAGGATCAGGAGCTGCTGTCACTGTTGTTTGGTGCTGTTCACGCTGTTGTTCCTTTGCTGTCCTGATACAGGCTGATACAGGCTATAAATCATGCCTTTAATTTTAGGAGGCTTTTCTAGGAGCTCACTCTGCTGTTTGCTGCAAATTGCTTGTTTCTACCCGTTGATTCTGGATCCAGCTTGTGTTTACCAGGGCCACATCAACTCATATTCACAGGGGGGCTGGATCCCCCCTCACACAAACTGTAGTTGGGCCTCCACAACGGAACTGTTTGCCCACTTAATTTGTGACGCTTTATGGTCTGAGTCTTTTCTGCATCATTCATATTACTGTCATTATTTTCAGTTCTCAGACTATCTGGAATCACTGAATCTAATCAACACATCTGGATCTGCCCATCACTGCAACTTTCATTGTTTTTGGGTTCTGAATGATCGTGTCTTCATTAATGTTTCTCATGGTTCAATTATGGGGGCAAAATGTCACACTGTTAACTCCTGTAATTACACATCAGTGACAAAGAAGTCAAGTAAATGTCTGATATTAATGTTGTTATTGATCTCAGGGATTCAGCCCAACCCAGGTCCATCCATTAACTACAGTACTCCCAGTGAGTTTAAAAATAATTCAGGTCTCCATTTCCTGCATGTAAACGCTCGTAGCCTTCTAAAAAAACTTGATGAATTGAAAATCCTAATCAGTTCTTCTGGGGCAGATGTGATCGTTATCTCTGAAACTTGGCTCAACAAATCTGTTTTGAAAAATGACCTGGCAATCAATGAATTTAAGATCTATCGTTGTGATCGTAATAAAAGGGGAGGTGGAGTCGCTATTTACATCAGAGACTCTTTGGCGGCCAGGATTGCGTCTAAAAAAACATTCGCAAACCAGTTTGAGGCTTTAGCTGTGAACATCAGTTTGAAGGGAGGTCAGATCATAACTGTTGTAGGTTGTTATCGTCCCCCCTCAGCAATACCTGAAGCTCTGTCCTCTCTGACTGAATTCATAGGAAATTTAAAACACAATGAGATTGTTATGGTAGGAGATTTCAACATTGATTGGAATAAGTCGACCCCCCATCCATCCATCCATCCATCCATTTTCGTCCGCTTATCCGGGGTCGGGTCGCGGGGGTAGCAGCCTAAGTAGGGAGGCCCAGACTTCCCTCTCCCCAGCCACATGGAGCAGCTCCTCTGGGGGAATCCCAAGGCGTTCCCAGGCCAGCCGAGAAACATAGTCCCTCCAGCGTGTCCTGGGTCTTCCTCTGGGTCTCCTCCCGGTGGGACATGCCCGGAACACCTCCCCAGGGAGGCGTCCAGGAGGCATCCTAACCAGATGCCCGAGCCACCTCAACTGGCTCCTCTCCTCTTGCCTTTCTCTCAATCTAACACAACTTATCGATTCTCCCACCAGACCAAACAAAAAATGTCCCGAAAAATCTTCCACCTTAGATCTGTTTTTCACAAATGCACCTCGTAAATTTCCTGGTACAGGTGTATTTGCTAACATTTTGAGTGATCATTCCGTAATAGCAGCTCTTAGATCTACTAAACTACCACCTGCTAAGCCCAGAATAATTCAAAAAAGGGATTTGAAACGTTTCTGTGAACAGTCATTCCTTTGGGATCTATCCCACTTTGATTGGCAACGTATTCTACTAATCAACGACGTGAACACCGCTTGGAACTATTTTCATAATAGTTTCATTTTCTTTGTAAACAAACACGCTCCTTTCCGGCAGTTCAGGATAAAGGGCCGTGACAGCCCTTGGTTTACTCCTGAACTAGCTGACCTCCTGCACAGGAGAGATCATCTCTGGGCCGCTGCAAGAAAATCAGACTCAGACTCTGATTGGTTGAAATTTCGGCAGCTGAGGAATAAATGCACAACTGCCATCAAAGCCGCAAAACGTAATTACTTCTTATCTCAGACATCCAAAAATCTAAACGACCCAAAAAAATTCTGGAAAACCATCAAATCTCTCTCAGGCACCCCCCAATCATCTGACCTCCCATCACAACTTCTTGTTGACTCTGTTCCTGTGTCAAATAAGCACGAGATCCTGAACTGTTTCAACAAACATTTTGTTGCTTCTAGTTCATTATTTGACACAGTTACAAATGGAAAAACAGCCACTTCCTCTAATATTCAAACTTCTACAAATCAAATCCCTCCTACAAGTAAATCCTCAGCTAATCACACCTTCTCTTTTTCTCCGTTCTCAGTCAGTGAGGTAAATAAACTGTTAAAAGATCTTGATCCTAAAAAATCTGCAGGTCCAGATGAACTTCCACCTTATTTCTTAAGGCTGGCTGCTCATATCATCACAGTCCCCGTGACCCACATCTTTAATCTGTCCATAAGCCAAAACACCATTCCGGATGCTTGGAAAACAGCCTTTGTTCTTCCTTTGCTGAAGGGAGGTGACCCTACCTCACTGAACAACTATCGACCAATCTCTAAACTCTGCATTTTATCCAAGATCCTAGAAAAACTGATAAACTCTCAGATCAAAAATTATCTGGACTCATTTAACATTTTACCTCTCCATCAATCTGGTTTCAGGAAAAAACACAGCACAACAACTGCTTCTCTGAAGGTTCTTAATGACGTTGTTGAAGCATTGGATGCTAAGAATTATTGTGCTGCACTTTTCTTAGACCTGTCTAAAGCTTTTGACACTGTGGACCATAACATCCTGTGTCATAAGCTCTCAGAAATCGGTTTCTCTGATCACACCATCGGTTGGTTTTCTAACTATCTTTCCAATCGGAGGCAATGTGTTCAACATAACGGTACTTCTTCCAGCTATTTAACAGTTAAAAATGGTGTACCACAAGGCTCAGTTTTAGGACCAACCCTCTTTACAATCTACATAGCTAATGTAGGTCAGAGCATCCCTGATGCATCCTTACATTTCTATGCTGATGATACAGTTGTTTACTGTCGAGCTAAAACAGTAGCTAAGGCTTTCCAGTTACTGCAATCCGCTTTTGACATCATCCAGTCAGATTTGTTCCGTCTCAAACTTGTCCTAAATGCTGATAAAACAAAAGGGATGTTTTTTTCAAGTAGGAAGTCGGTCCCAGCAGATCTTCCTCTGATTTTATCATCAAATGGTGTCCCTATTGAGTTTGTTGACTCATATAAATATTTGGGTATCCTGGTCGATTCGCATCTCTCTTTTAAACTCCACGTGGAAAACCTAGTGAAGAAACTGAAAGTAAAACTGGGTTTCTTTTTCAGAAATAAATCATGTCTAACACTGAATGCTAGGAAACGCCTTGTATCTGTGACTTTCCTTCCCTCCATTGATTACGGTGACATTCTCTACATGAATGCTCCTACAAGCACCCTGCGGATGTTGGATGTTGTCTATCATGGTGCACTAAGATTCATAACTGGCTGTGATTATCGTACCCACCACTGCACCCTGTATTCACTGGTTAACTGGACATCATTAACCTCACGCAGACTCTTCCACTGGTACATTTTCATCTTTAAATCACTTCTTGGTCTGCTGCCCTCATACATCTCCTCCTACATGTCTTTGCGTGAGTGCAGCTACAGCGTGCGCTCTCAGGACATGATTACCTGCAGTGTTCCGTCAGTGAGGACTGAACTTGGAAAAAGGGCCTTCTCCTACTCTGCTCCTGCTTCCTGGAATATCTTACAAAAAGATCTGAAGCTCTCGGCCCTGACCTCTCTAAATGATTTTCAGAATCTGTTGGAATCCTGGCAAAAACCAATGCAGATTTGTTCCTGTTTTTGATTTTGTACATCTACCTTATAATGTTCGCTAGTTTTTGCTACTTTTCTTTTGTTTATTGTTCAATGTATTTGTATCATTGCTGTTCATCATTCTTTAGTTTGTAGCAGGTCGCTTTCGTAAATGAGCCCTTGAGGCTCAATGAGATTTACCTGATTAAATAAAGGTTGAATGAATGAATTGGTGTGGCCAAAGATTAATCTGTGAAAGTCAAAGCCACCAGTGGCCAACCACTGGCTCCGTCATTGCATCTGGTGGTGGATAAAATTGCTCTCTCCACTCACTAGGATCCATCACTCTTTGCCATCACTCTTTGCCTCATCTCAAACTACTAACATCCACCATTCCAATCCCACAGTGATGGGGGACATCTGCATACTGCTTGTTTATTTATAGTTCCACTCAGTTTTTGTACAATAAATCATCCTCATCAACATCATAAATCTTATGTTTGGTGCACACTTTTTGAGCTGTGAAATCCTAATTTAGTGAATGTTTTATATTATTTTTATCTTAGTCACAACTTTTTAGTTTCCCAGTGGCATAACCTTGAACAGTCAATATTAAAAGTGAAACCTGCTCCAGAAATTTCAAACGCTGTGTTGTTGGTAGCCTGACTTCAACTCAAGTCTCACTTTAAAAGTTATTTCTCCATCAGTTTACTATTCTTCTTTTTTTGGGGGGCAAAACCTCTCTTTTTTGTGAGTTTATTTTATTTGTGCATAGATTATCAGCAATTTCCTTACACTTCCAACATATCAAAAAACAACATCAAATTAAAGCTGCAAGCAGCATTGAGGCCCTCGCAGCTTAGCGCCGCTCGGACCTTATTGAGGCGACCGCGCGAGCTCCAGCTCGTCCGCTCGGTCGCCATTTCGAAGTCTCTCGTGTCTACTCCGCACCAGGGGTGCACACGCACAATAAATCTGGTTCAGATCGGATGATGTCTCACTGAGATATAACAGTTTGAATAATCTAGGGGGCGCTCTGGAGTCACATGTTAAACCACAATATCAATGTGTCCACAAGGTCTCACTGATGATACACAATAAATCTGGTTCAGATCGGATGATGTCTCACTGAGATATAACAGTTTGAATAATCTAGGGGGCGCTATGGAGTTATATGTTAAACCACATTATCAATGTGTCCACAAGGGCTCAC
>JBBPBX010027327.1:0-37370 GCA_038048925.1 Garcialebias charrua | reverse complement strand
GTACAAAATAAAACACAAAGGCAAAATCTGTCATATCAAACTTTAATTTGGCAACTATTTTACAAAAATTGGAATGAAGTACAGAATTCTTCCATAAAAAAATATAAAATCATTCAGGACTTTCCTGAAAATACATTCATGATATAGATAAATAAAATACCAAGACTGTGACCTTGCTATAACATGTTTTCTTTCTGTGAAATATTTACATGATAACTTCTCATATTTACAGTATATACATATTTTTTATTTGCATAAATATATGAAGATATAGAATAATAATAATAATAAAATAACTAAATGAACATCTCAGTAGAACTATATGAGGTTTAATTTTTCCTCTCTGCCACCCATCTCTGTTTCTCCGACTCATAAAAATGAGATTTGGAGAACTCCTCCCAACTCATCTCCCTGACCATACCCTGTGACTGATAAATGGACAGAACCTTTGATGGACAATATCCATACTACTGTATATGGATGTGTGGGCTGTTCTGTCTCTGCTTCAGGTCCCTGTGGCAAAACCTGCAAAACACGGCCTGTTGGCTCAGATTCTGTTCTTTTTCTCTTCAGTTTTTTTTCCTCCACCCATTTCTTCGTTTCCTGCAGTTCCCTTTGAAAGAAAGTTGTGGTGGAAAATTCCTCAAAGGACATGTTTGGTTTGGAAAGTCCTTCAGCAAAGTAAGCTTCGTGAACCTTTTTTGAGCAGTAGAAGTAACATACAGGTCCCTGCATGAAGAAACAATGAATGGAGGAACCATCAGTCTCATAACAAGACTTTGGCAGTCCACAGGAAAGACAAGCTGTTGTTGCTGCTTATTTAAAATGACCTCTACAGTTTTCTCTAATGAATCCTGTGTAATGGGGTGAACCAAGCAGATGCATGTGGACTGAAGACGGCTGGCTCAATGGTGGTCACAGACATGCTGGTTGACTGATCCCTTCTGCTAAAGTGTGCCACAGTTCCTGGATTCTTGCGGCTCTGTCCTCATAATAATAATGAATTCAATTTATAACGCACTTTTCATTAATGAAAATCTCAAAGTGCTACAAGGTGCAACAGAATTAAATGTCAATAAAACAAGTAAAAAAAACAAGTAAAATCAATAACAATATCAACTAAGATCAAAAGTAGAATCATGAGGAGGTAGAGTATGCTCGGTTGAAAAGAAAGGTCTTCAAGCCGCTCTTAAAGTCAACCACAGACTGTGGGGCTCTCAGACAGTCAGGAAGAGAGTTCCACAGGCGGGGGGCAGCCACACTGAAAGCCCGGTCTCCCATGGTCCTTAATTTGGTTCTCGGAACGTGAAGGAGATTACTATTCTGTGACCGCAGATACCGGGTGGATGAGTATGGAATAAGGGGATTTTCTTGATGATGGCCTCCACCTCACTCTGAACAACTCATCCACAGTTTCTGGTGCTGAGAACAGTTCCAGCTGTTGACGTCATGGTCAGGTTGAGGCAGGGGGACAGCAAAGGGCGGCTGATCTGAGGGAAATATCATAAAAAAATTAAAATACATGGAATTAGGGTTCCATGAAAAAAAGACAGTTTGTGTTCCAAATACTAGCCACATTGTTTACTAAATATTTGACAGACAGTGTGGAAATGCTGTTAATAAAGCAAACTACTCAGTAAACAAATTGTTTGTTTTTGGATGCAGTCAGTTCTTACCATCTTCAGCACTGTCCTCAAAGGAAAGGGCTGTCTGTGCAGAGGTGGAAGCTGCACTTGTGCTGGAATCTGAAAAGTTATCTTTCAGTTATTTCTTTATGGCTTCAGTATAATTTTAGACAACAGATGAAGTAGCTGTGAAAATTATCCAGATACTGCAATCTATGCAACAAATCGATATTTAAGGGTAAGATCACTAAGATGAAACAAACCTTTAAATAAATAACTATTTTTTGCACTCTCTTTTTCCTTCACTGGAAATGACAGCGTGATGGAAGGGTCACGGATGTCTGTTGTGTGGTTGCCAGGACTGTAGACAATCAGAAGAAAGTAAACAAATGATTTCATATAGCCTATTAAAGCATCAGATTTCTTTTCAGTAATAGAATATAAATTTCTTTACCGGTAACTGTTGAGGATTCTGATTCACCTGATGCGTCTGAACCCCTGGACACTGTTGCAGTTGGACCTAAATAAAGATAATGTATCAGTCACTGTATGAATCCCAATTGAACACAACAGGTGGTGTTAGTGGAAACTCAAAAAGTTGTACTTTCATTCCTTCTGCTTCTGCCAGAACACAAGAACACAATAGGTCAAGGCTCAGTTTTGGAGGGTTATTCATCGTAAAAGAGAATAACACTCCAGTCCTGAAATCTCCTACTTTAAGAAAAACCTGTCTTTGCTCTGTTTGACACGGGGTTCCCTCCGTTTCCGCTGACCCGGACACTGCATGCACAGAGACAAATATAGGAGAGAGCCTAAACACAAGCAGACTATATTTTAGAGTTTCATCAAGTGTAACTATTAGGGGTGCGAATCTCTCAGTGTCTGGCGATTCGATTCCGATTTTTGGTGTCACGATTCGATTTAAAATAGATTTTTCGATTCAAACGATTTTCGATTCAGAAATGATTTTTTTATTGAAATGGTCATAAATTTAGCTTCAGTGATGTAACTGACAAGCTGAAAACTATAATCAACAATGTTAACAAATAGAACATTTATTTAAAACAATCATTTTAAGCTGAAAAGATTAAACAACAATGTAAACAAATGGAACATTTATTTAAAACAATAATTTTAGGTTCCTTACTGTGTCAAATTTTTTGCATCGTTTGATATTTATACCAAAAATAGGAACAAATAATACAGAAGTGCATAAAATACTATAACTTAAATTACCAGTATTAGGTTAGATGCCTGGATTTCTCAAACAATAAAATAAAAATCTAGGTGCAAATAATTCATCCATCCATCATCTTTACCCACTTCTTCCTTTTCATGTCCCGGGGATCACTGGTGTCCATGTCCAGTCATCACTGTGTGAGAGGTGGGGGACACCTGGACAGGTCTCCAGTCCATCACAGACAAATAATTATATATAAATTTAAAAGTGAACAGACTTCAGCCTACCATAGTGCAGTAACCTTTAACTCAAAATAAAATACAGACTTCAGTTTTTTTTTTTACATATTGATTCATATTTAGTAAATCTTTAACAAAATTACAAAGCCTGTGCAGGTTTACACAAAATCTCTTCTGAACTGTAATTTATAAACATAAATTGTATCATTTAGAACTGGCTCCAGGTGATGTGTCTCATCTGTCCTCTCCAACCTGTTAAAAGACAAATTACATTAAGTTTGTTGTACAACTTGTCTATGAGTTTTAGTATAATATGAGAAAACAACAGTTACATTTGAGCTGCATCAGAACTTCTCCCACGTTATTCGTGTTTCATGTTGGAGCTGTGTGGACTTTTATCTACTGAATAACGTACATTGCTTCCAGCGCATTAAAAATAAAAATAAACCCCTAAACATCCACTGAGCTGTTTGCTCGTAAATCCTTTGTGATATAGCAGGAGATGGAGAGAGAAATATTCACAGCTGTTGGAGAATCAGCTGGAAGTTTGCAGCAGACTTTGCTGATCGGCTGGTTGGTTTCACTTTCATCTTCCATGCATTCCATGCATAATAAAAGAGGTGGTGGAGTCGCTCTATTTGTCAATAATGAAATAAAATGTAAATTAAATAGTGAAATGTCAATAATAGTTGATAATATTATGGAAATGATAACAATAGAAATAATAAACAAAAACGATAAAAACATAATAATAAGTTGTGTATATAGATCACCAGGAGCAAATATAGAAATATTCACGGATAAAATCTTGGAGCTAATGGAGAAGAGTTTTAATAAAAATGTTTTTTGTGTGGAGACTTTAACATTGATATGGGAAATAAAACAGATTCAAATAACATAAGCACATTTATAAACTCAATGTACAGTTTAAATATGTATCCATTGATATCAAAGCCAACAAGAATTACAACTCATAGTGCCACAATAATTGATAATATTTTCACAAATATAACAAATGGGGACGTGATAGGTGGTATCTTAACGACCGACTTAAGTGATCATTTACCAGTTTTCACAATCTATAAAAATGATCAAAGCATCACAAAAGCAGTCACAATGAAGAAAAAGATCATAAACACATCAAAAAAAGTTTTGGAAAAATTAAAAGAGGATCTAGATAAACAAGACTGGAATGAAGTGTATGTTGATGATGTGAACAGATCATATGATGAGTTTATGAATATCCTGGAAACTCTGTATGAAAAGAATTGTGTGCAAACAAATTACACAAAGAGAAATATCGTTGACCAACCATGGATGACAAAAGGGTTGAGAAATGCTTGTAAAAAAAATAATTATTTGTATTCATGTTTCTTGAAATTGCAACTCTAAATGTGGGGACAATGACAGGCAAAGGTAGAGAGCTGGCTGACATGATGCAGAGAAGAAAGGTAGATGTTTTATGTGTCCAAGAGACCAAGTGGAAGGGCAGCAAGGCTCGCAGTATTGGAGCAGGGTTCAAACTGTTTTACCATGGTGTGGATAGAAAGAGAAATGGAGTAGGGGTGGTCCTGAAGGAGGAGTTGGCAAAGAATGTAGTAGAGGTGAAGAGAGTGTCAGATAGGGTGATGTGTCTAAAGGTAGAAGTAGAAGGTCTGATGCTAAACATAGTAAGTGGTTATGCTCCACAGGTTGGATGTGATGGGAGGAGAAAGATACATTTTGGAAAGATTTGGATGAAGTGATAGAGAGTATTCCCAGGGAGGAAAGAGTGGTGATTGGAGCAGACCTGAATGGACATGTTGGTGAAGGAAACAGAGGGGATGAGGAAGTGATGGGTAGGTTTGGTGTCAAGGAAAGAAACCAGGAAGGACAGATGGTGGTGGATTTTGCCAAGAGAATGGAAATGGCTATAGTCAATACCTATTTCCAAAAGAGGGAGGAACATAGAGTGACCTATAAGAGTGGAGGAAGGAGTACACAGGTCGACTACATTCTGTGTAGAAGAGGAAACCTGAGGGAGATTGGAGACTGTAAGGTTGTAGCAGGGGAGAGCGTGGCCAGACAGCATCGGATGGTTGTGTGTAGAATGACTGTTGTTGCGAAGAAGAGAAAACGAGTAAAACCAGAGAAGAAGACCAAATGGTGGAAGCTAAAGAAGGAAGAATGTTGTGAGAAATTCAGAGACGAGCTGTTAAAGGCTCTGGGTGGTAAGAAAGAGCTTCCAAGTGACTGGGCTACTACAGCAACAGTAATTAGAGAGACAGGTAGGAAGGTACTTGGTGTGTCATCTGGACAGAGAATAGATGATAAGGAAACCTGGTGGTGGAATAGTGAAGTGCAGGACGCCATCCAAAGAAAGAGATTAGCCAAGAAGAAATATGACAGTGAGAGGACTGAAGAGAGGAGACAGGAATATAAGGAGATGGGACATAGAGCAAAGAGGGAAGTAGCTAAGGCAAAGCAGAGGGCGTACAATGAGTTATATGGGAGACTGGACACTAAAGAGGGCGAGAAGGACTTGTACCGATTGGCAAGACAGAGGGATCAGGCTGGAAAGGATGTGCAGCAGGTTAGGCTTATTAAAGATGGGAATGGGAATGTTCTAACAAGTGAGGAGAGTGTGATGGGAAGATGGAAGGATTACTTTGAGGAGCTAATGAATGAAGAGAATGAAAGAGAAAGAAGAGTGGAGGTCATAGAAACTGTGGACCAGGAAGTGGGAAAGATTAGTGAGGGTGAAGTCCGGAAAGCTCTGAAAAGAATGAAGAAGGGGAAGGCAGTAGGACCTGATGACATACCAGTGGAGGTTTGGAAATGTCTTGGAGAGATGGCAGTGAGGTTTTTGACTCAAATATTTAATGGAATATTTGAGGGTGAGAAAATGCCTGAAGAATGGAGAAGAAGTGTGCTGGTTCCCATTTTTAAGAACAAGGGTGATGTACAGAGTTGTAGCAACTACAGGGGAATTAAGTTGATGAGCCACACAATGAAGATCTGGGAGAGAGTTGTGGAAGCAAGACTTAGACAAGATGTGACTATCTGTGAGCAGCAGTATGGTTTCATGCCAAGAAAGAGCACCACAGATGCCATCTTTGCTTTGAGGATGTTGATAGAGAAGTACAGAGAGGGTCAGAAAGAACTCCATTGTGTGTTTGTGGATTTAGAAAAAGCATATGACAGGGTACCAAGAGAAGAGGTGTGGTATTGCATGAGGAAATCTGGAGTGGCAGAAAAGTATGTTAGACTGGTACAGGACATGTATGAGGACAGCAGGACAGTGGTGAGATGTGCTGTGGGAGTGACAGATAGCTTCAAGGTGGCGGTGGGATTGCATCAAGGATCGGCTCTGAGCCCCTTCTTGTTTGCTCTGGTGATGGACCGACTAACAGATGAGGTCAGGCAGGAATCCCCATGGACTATGATGTTTGCAGATGACATTGTGATCTGTGGTGAGAACAGGGAACAAGTGGAAGAGAACTTGGAGAGGTGGAGGTATGCTCTTGAAAGAAGAGGAATGAAAGTCAGCCGTAGTAAGACAGAGTACATGTGTGTGAATGAGAGGGAGGCCAGTGGAACAGTGAGGCTACAAGGAGCAGAGGTCACAAAGGTGCAGGACTTCAAGTACTTGGGGTCCACTGTCCAGGGAAATGGGGAATGTGGTAAAGAGGTGAAAAAGAGAGTCCAGGCAGGATGGAGTGGATGGAGAAAAGTTTCAGGAGTGATTTGTGACAAAAAGGTGTCAGCAAAGGTCAAAGGAAAAGTTTACAAGACAGTGGTGAGACCAGCTATGTTGTATGGTCTGGAGACAGTGGCATTGACAAAGAGACAGGAGAAAGAACTGGAAGTGGCAGAAATGAAGATGTTGAGGTTCTCCTTAGGAGTGACAAGGATGGATAAGATCAGGAATGAGATCAACAGAGGTACAGCACATGTTAAAGGTTCAGTCTGCAGTTTCTGTAGAACAGCAGCACTTAGAAAAAATTTCAACAAGCAAAGCATTCTGATCCCTCCCCCTCAGAGCCATATATGGCTCTGCCCCCTTGTGGTCTGTTGAAATTTGAATTCAAGCTCTGTTTTTATTGGCTGGTTACAAACTTTGTTTTTATTGGCTGGAAAATGGCGGGTCACTTTTTCTTTTTAGAAATGCTTATTTACCACCTGGAGAAGCAAGGGGACAATATTTTTTTTTAGTTTTTTTCAGAGATTACCTCTCTAACATCAATCTAGTGACAGAGTGAAGAAATATGTTAAAAATATATTGTTAGAAAAGTTACATATAGCAGCTTTAAACAACTGGGAGATAAAGTTAGGGAGGCCAGACTGAGATGGTTTGGACATGTCCAGAGGAGGGACAGTGGGTATATTGGTAGAAGGATGTTAGAAATGCAGCTGCCAGGAAAAAGACAAAGAGGGAGACCAAAGAGGAGATATATGGATGCAGTTAGAGAGGACATGGAGGTAGTTGGAGTGAGGACAGAGGATGCAGAGGACAGAGTGAGGTGGAGGAGGATGACTCGCTGTGGCGACCCCTGAAAAGGGAAAAGCCGAAAGAAGAAGAAGAAGAAGATGTTTCTTGAAATTGCGAAGTCAGAGCGCTGAAGAAAAATATAAAAAGTATAAAAATAAATTAGTAGGGATTATAAGGAAACATAAGAAAGAATATTATAGTAAATTATTAGATAAAAGTAATGGTGATATGAAAGCAACATGGCGAGTAATGAATAGTGTCCTGAAGAATCATAAAACAAAAACTGGTATTTCAAAATATTTTGTAAAAGACAACGATGAAATTCATGATGAAAATGAAATTGTAAATGGATTTAATCAATATTTTGTGAATGTTGGATCAAGCCTTGCAGCTAAAATACCAAAAGTAGATAATAATGTGATCCATTCAATTACAGGTTGTGCAAATAGTATTTTTCTAAATGGAACTAACAAAGAGGAAATAATGAATGTAGTAAAAAATCTTACAGACAAGAGATCAAAAGACTGGGTGGACATGGATATGATGTTTGTAAAGGACATAATGAGCCATGTTATTGAGCCGTTTACATACATATGTAATTTATCATTTTCAACAGGAATATTTCCAGATAATATGAAAGTAGCTAAGGTAGTTCCTCTTTTTAAAAATGGTGATAAATGTGTGTTCAACAATTATAGACCTATATCCTTGTTACCACAGTTTTCAAAAATTCTTGAAAAACTATTTGTAAACAGACTAGATCAATTTATAGATAAACAAAATATTCTAAGCAACAGTCAGTATGGGTTTAGAGCAAAAAACTCTACATCAATGGCTCTCATGGAATTAATGGAACAAATAACTACTGCTGTCGATCAAAAACAATATTGTATCAGTATTTTTGTTGATTTAAAAAAAGCATTCGATACTATTGATCACACCATTCTCCTTGAAAAACTGAACAAATATGGTATTAGAGGACCAGCATTACAGTGGGTATCTAGCTACTTAAAAGATAGGAAACAATTTGTACAAATAAATGATGTAAGATCTGACCTCTGTAATATCACATGTGGAGTTCCCCAAGGCTCTGTACTTGGACCAAAGCTATTTATTTTATATGTGAATGACTTGGTAAATGTGTCAGGACTCCTTAAATGTGTACTTTTTGCTGATGATACCACATTTTTCTGTTTAGGTGAAGATATAGAACAAATGTTGGAATTGATAAAGACAGAATTTGTCAAGATACAAACTTGGTTTAAAATAAATAAATTATCATTAAATCTAGAAAAAACTAATTACATGATATTCAGTAATAAAAAGAAAACTGTTGATGTTCCACTCAAAATTGAGGGTGTTGAGATTTGTAGAGGTGACATTCCATGTCCCAATGGCCAGCTTCTGTAGCCGAGGATCAGACCGCCAGGGTCCCCGCCCTCGGCCGCCACCCATCTCACATTGCACCCGACCCCTTTGGCCCCTCCCACAGGTGGTGAGCCCATGGGAAGGGGGACCCACGTCTCCTCTTCGGGCTGTGCCCGGCCGGGCTCCATGGGTAAAAGCCCGGCCACCAGGCGCTCGCCAGCGTGCCCCACCTCCGGGCCTGGCTCCAGAGTGGGGCCCCGGTGACCCGCGTCCGGGCGAGGGAAAACTTAGTCCATTAATTGTACTCATCATAGGGGTTTTTGGGCTGCACTTTGTCTGATCCCTCACCTAGGACCTGTCTGCCTTGGCAAAGGCAAAGCTCTCAATTTACCGATCGATCTACGTTCCCACCCTCATCTATGGTCATGAGCTTTGGGTTATGACCGAAAGAACAAGATCTCGGATACAAGCGGCTGAAATGAGTTTTCTCCGCAGGGTGTCTGGACTCTCCCTTAGAGATAGGGTGAGAAGCTCAGTCATCCGGGAGGGACTCGGAGTAGAGCCGCTGCTTCTCCACATCGAGAGGAGCCAGTTGAGGTGGCTCGGGCATCTGGTTAGGATGCCTCCTGGACGCCTCCCTGGTGAGGTGTTCCGGGCATGTCCCACCGGGAGGAGACCCAGAGGAAGACCCAGGACGCGCTGGAGGGACTATGTTTCTCGGCTGGCCTGGGAACGCCTTGGGATTCCCCCGGAGGAGCTGCTCCAAGTGGCTGGGGAGAGGGAAGTCTGGGCCTCCCTACTTAGGCTGCTACCCCCGCGACCCGACCCCGGATAAGCGGAAGAAGATGGATGGATGGATGGATGGATGGATGGAGATTTGTAGAGTGAGTGAGGTGAAGTTTTTGGGTGTTATCATTGATGACAAACTGACATGGAAACAACACATAAATTCTGTAAGAATAAAAATAGCTAAATCGATTGCAGTACTGTACAAAGTCAGAGACCTATTGAATGATAAAGCTCTGTATTTGTTGTATAACACAATCATTGTTCCACACTTAATCTATTGTATTGATGTTTGGGGGAATGCGTGTAAAACAATCACAAAGCCTATTTTTGTATTACAGAAAAGAGCTGTAAGAATTATCACTAGAAAACATTACCGTCATCCATCAAGTACATTATTTTATCAACTGAAGTTATTGAAGTTCCATGATTTGGTAGACTATAATATTTTATCAGTTATGTATAGGGCTCAAAATAATGCATTACCTTTAAATATCCAAATGCATTTTGTTAAAAGACAAAGTTGTTATAATCTTAAAGCTGCTATCTGCGATTTCTGTATGACCAAAACACTTAGAAAAATTTTGAACAGGGAAAGCCTTCTGCTCCCTCCCCCTTGCTCTCTGGCTGACCTGCAACTCCGCCTCCTTAGCTCCTCCTCCTCCCAGCGCTGCAGGCTGGGACAGGCGGGGGATGAGCTGCGTGAAGCTGACACCCCACCCACATGAACAAAACTCTGTTTTTATTGGCTGGTTCAAAAAACTCTGTTTTTATTGGCTGGTTAACGGCTGGTCACTGTGGGTTTTTATAAATGCTTTTATTACCACCGGGAGACGCCAGAGGACTATAGTTTTTTCAGAGATTACTTGTCAAACATCTATCTATCATAAAATAGTGGCAGAGTGAAGAAATATGTTTAAAAAATAACTTACATACTGATCCTTTAAGGGGACAGAGATGTTTGTAAAACCACAATTCAGAACTAGTTTGAAGGGACGTTCTACCTCAATCCAGGGAATTAGATTATGGAATGGCTTGGAGAATGTAGTTAAAAATGCCAAGTCAATGTTTACATTTAAGAAAATGATCAAAACGAATGTGTTAAAAAAATATATGAAATAGCGTAATGTGTATTGTATTAGTTAGAAAATTAGAAAGAGTTAGTCATTTTGTACTGTTGGTTGAAGATTATTATTGTTTAATCTGATTGTTGGAAAAAAGGGGCAGATATAATAAGATTTATTCTTCTTTCTGCTACCTTTCATTTTTTTATATTTTGTACATTATCATTTATGGGATTGTCTTGTATTGTTTCTTTTGTAAAAAAAAATGAACAAATTTAATAAACATAAACATAAACATAAGCTCAGTCATCCGGGAGGGACTCGGAGTAGAGCCGCTGCTTCTCCACATCGAGAGGAGCCAGTTGAGGTGGCTCGGGCATCTGGTTAGGATGCCTCCTGGACGCCTCCCTGGTGAGGTGTTCCGGGCATGTCCCACCGGGAGGAGACCCAGAGGAAGACCCAGGACACGCTGGAGGGACTATGTTTCTCGGCTGGCCTGGGAACGCCTTGGGATTCCCCCAGAGGAGCTGCTCCAAGTGGCTGGGGAGAGGGAAGTCTGGGCCTCCCTACTTAGGCTACTACCCCCGCGACCCGACCCCGGATAAGCGGACGAAAATGGATGGATGGATGGATGTACCGTAATTTTATTTGACACTTCTTGCAAACAACCATTCTCTTGTTAAGCTCTGTCTTCCCCCAGAACATTGTAGGATCTAAAATGATTTTTAAAGACGAAGGCGCGAGTTGAATCGCGCTGCCTCCCTCCTCCCTCCATGCTAGCAGGCTCCATTCAGATAAAGGGAGTTGGCGGCTAACTAGCTCGCTGTACGGTGGCCTACACGGCCAAAATTCTACGGTGGCCGAACGGACACGAAATGTAATATGTAGTACGCTCAGGAATAGGAGCGGAAAAAATGTAAAATTAAACACGTTTTAAAATCGATTTTGGGGCTTTTAGAATCGATTCTGAATCGTCAGGACTAAGAATCTAGATTATTTTAAAAATCGATTTTTTTGTTGCATCCCTAGTAACTATAATGTGCTTACTGCTCTGACTCAGGAGCTTAGAGGGTGAGATGCTTAGCATTGCAGCCTCCAATTCTTCGTCTTCCTCAATCACTATGAGAAACCAAAAAATTATGTTATACAAAAATCAAGGATCAGATTGGGAGGAATACTCAATTTTTAAGGCAATTTTTGTCCTTTCATCTTAAAATTGACAATACAACATTCTTAGTTGCTCACCCAGAGGTGTATGTGGCACACTGGATGGTGTATGACTGGAGGATGATTTCTGTCTCTTGAGCAGGTGCTGCTGCAGCTTCTTCATCCTGGTCCCAGGAAGGCAGATCTTCTTTAGGATGAAGTCAGCATATCTTCTCTACTGGCCCAAATGTCTTCCAAGTGCTCTTGGCCCGAGAACCAAAACCAACCAGCTGGTCATCTTCAGGATGAGTTGCTGCAATGCTGTCTCTGCTGGCTTCGTAGTCCAGGGCTTCTTGTACCTCCTTAAAACTGAGAGCATACTTCACAAAAGTCAGGAGGTTCACCTTGTTAAGGCTCTCTGTGATACAGATGCCGGCTTCCTCCTCCTTTTGCATGTTTTTGATGAGGTACAAAGTGTAACCCACATCATTTTCTAAAAGCCACCAGAAAGACTTCCCTTTGTATTTGCCAAATTGGAGGTTGTAGTCTCCCAGCACTTCTGAGTCATCGGTAACATCCTCTTTGACGAACTACAGACAAAGTAATTTGCCGCACAATGTCCTCTCTCTTTGGCTCAGATTTGTCCTGCACACCAGGATCATTTTTTATAATTTTGGTCTCAGGAGAGGGGTCCTGGCGAAGAAATCCAAGGGGTCCCTTGCGGAAAACAACTCTTTGTTTTCCTGGATAAAAGATGGCTTCTTCTGCATTTTGGCCTAGTAAGAAGCAAAAAAGGGTAGATCATGCATTAAAAATAATCTGAAAACCTTTGAAATATATTTTGCATAAGAGCTCAACTGATTATTCAATGTACTGATAGTTCAAAAAGTTTCGATTTAAGGAAACCAGCAGATTGGCCTGCAGCAAGGAAACAAATGTATTTTCCATTCTGTTCATTTAGCTCTAAAGATCAAAAGGTGCTCAAAGTGCAGCTACAGACAGGAAGGACATAAAATACAGTATAATGATTTATTTGTTTTTATTTACTTGTACTGTAATCAGATATCAGTGTTTCAGTAGACAGTACTCTCTCTGATATTATTATTATTCTCCTACTCCGCTCCTACTTCCTGGAATATCTTACAAAAAGATCTGAAGCTCTCGGCCTTGCCCTCTCTAAATGGTTTTAAGACTCTGTTGGATTCCTGGCAAAAACCAATGCAGATATGTTCCTGTCTTTAATTTTATACATCTACCTTATAATGTTTTTGCTAGTTTTTTCTATTGTTTATTGTTTAAAGCTCCACTGACATCATCTTTTAACTTTTCAAAAAATGGCACAACATATATAAATATTAAGATTGACCCCTGACCGTTTTTGCTAAAATAATGTTAAATGAATGAAAATTCCTCTCAAGAATAGTTTAAAATTAGCGCTGTTTTTTTACACGGTAAATACGGGTTTTCCGGTCACGTGTTTGTGACGTCAGATAAAGGAATTTGCTCCAAGCGCACATTGAATACAATGTAGAAATATATAAACGCATCCGTCGAATTTAGCCATCTAAAACTGTAGATATTAGCGATTTAGCTTCAGTTCGTGAAGCAGAAGTTATTTTGAGTGATAAAAAACAAACAGAAATGTTTCATTTCTCCGTGTTGCTAGTTCTGTTTTCAGGAAAGGTTGCACATTCATGTAGTGAGCACCAGATGTCAGCAAAGCTAAAGGGCTCACTTCATGAATGTGCAACCTTTCCTGTAAAAGAAACAGCAACACGGAGAAATGAAACATTGCTGTTTGTTGTTTATCACTCTAAATAACTTCTGCTTCACGAACTGAAGCCAATTCGCTAATATCTGATGTTTTAAATGGCTAAATTCGACGGATACGTTTATATATTTCTACATTACAGAGCTCTGTAAGAGTTCACGATAGCTTTGCTGACATCTGGTGCTCACTACATGGATGTGCAACCTTTCCTGAAAACAGAACTAGCAACACGGAGAAATGAAACATTGCTGTTTGTTTTTTATCACTCAAAATAACTTCTGCTTCACGAACTGAAGCTAAATCGCTAATATCTACAGTTTTAGATGGCTAAATTCGACGGATGCGTTTATATTTTCTACATTGTATTCAATGTGCGCTTGGAGCAAATTCCTTTATCTGACGTCACAAACACGTGACCGGAAAACCCGTATTTACCGTGTAAAAAAACAGCGCTAATTTTAAACTATTCTTGAGAGAAATTTTCATTCATTTAACATTATTTTAGCAAAAACGGTCAGGGGTCAATCTTAATATTTATATATGTTGTGCCATTTTTTGAAAAGTTAAAAGATGATGTCAGTGGAGCTTTAAGGTAATTGTATCATTGCTGTTCATCGTTCTTTAGTTTGTAGCAGGTCGCTTTTGTAAATGAGTCCTCGAGGCTCAATAAGATTTACCTGACTAAATAAAGGTTGAATGAATGAATGGATTTTCATTATTATTATTACATTTTGGAAAAGATTGAAACAGAATCTATGATTTTGAAAAAATGCTGACTTTATCCTCACTCTAATCAAAAACACTGAACATAATCCGTAAATCAAACATAAAGTAATCCTGATCCTTAACAATTAGTGTTTGTTAGGCAGCGTTGCAACACTTATTTTTAAAACATCATCATGGTCTTAATTCAGTTTTAGTGTAAAACACAGACACATAAGCCACGCATAAAACCATAATGGTTTTATTACTGGCCAACGCCAGACAAGGAGTACGCTGTGGTAGAAAGTAACGCTGTCATTACATGAATGTTCGGTCGGAAAAACACGATCATGACAATAGACATGTTCCATATACAGTATTTATGTTTCGCCATCAGCATAACTTACCGTTTAAAAAGTGAAGGATGCATGTGAAGATCGCTTTTCTTTCATTTGTTTTCTTCTTTCTCCGATTAAAAGTGGGAAGTTGTCTTTTTCAAGGAAGCCGGGCAAGTATAATCTGTGTCACGTTCGCTACGTCACGTCCGCTAATAGCATTGAACAGCGCCACAAGAGCAGTAGTGGTCGAAAATATATTACGTCCGTAGTAGTTTAACACTACCATTGGAAATGACTGGGAAATGGTTTAGGGCGGTTTAGCTAAACAATTCATGACGCCCGCGCGGGAGACCGGGGTTCAATTCCCCGACAGGGAGGAGGGAAACTTTTTTGTCCTCATATGAAACGGAACAACTAACCAACATAAATGGTCAAATGCAACACTTTTGTTGGAACAAGGCCAAAAGAAATATTCAGCTTTACATGCTACTAATTTACCTCACAAAGCAAATGAGATACAATAAAGCCAACACTGTCCTCTTGGTCTACTACACTGCGGCTCTTAATGCTTCATTCTAATTTTTTTTCAGATCAGATATTTTTGAATTTCATTCATTCATTCATTCAAGCTTTATTTAGTCAGGTGAATCTTATTGAGCCTCGTGGGCTCATTTACGAAAGCGACCTGCTAAAACTAAAGAACGATGAACAGCAATGGTAGCCTTTCCTTAAACAATAAACAATAGAAAAACAAAAGAGAGAAAAAAGAGAGAAATACAGTTTTTTTTTAACAAAGTATCAAAAAACTTACGGAAGCGTAGTGCTGACACCTGGGGAATTTTTTGGGGGGGGCTTATGTAGTAATAACGTGATACGTATCACGTTATTACGTGATACGTATAAAGTTATTACGTGATAATATCACGCTATTACGTGATACGTATCACGTTATTACGTGATAAGTATGGATGTCCATCCACATGGTATCAGCATTTGGGGTTTTTAAAGGGAACAAGCTAACAGAGCTACAACCTGATGGCGTTTCATAGAAAATGCAGATGTTTGATAAGCAAAAAATGTGGGGGGAAAACCCGCTCGTGTTTAGTTTTCATGAAACTGCGAAAAACCACATTAGCTTATTTTGAGTGAAGTTTGGATCTCTGTCTTTAATGCATATCTTAGAGATATTAGTAGAGAAATGTAGAATATACCCAATAATTAAAGGAACTGAATGAAGAAATGTAAGTTTGGTGATAAACATGGGAGTTAGTCAGTTTATCAGAAATGTATTCAGGAGTAAATTAACCAAGACAAATCAAGTACATGGGAATGCTAGTTTTCTGAATGAAAAGGTTGACACTTTCAAAACTTTGTAGTATCAAACTCTTGGTCAAGAAAGTGGAGAACTTTAAACTGTTTAAGTGTGCATCTTAATCATCTTGTTTTGGAGGTCAGACCTGCAGTTCTAGGCTCTACAGTACATCCCTTAATTTGCATTTTATCTGGAACTACCTACTGGATGAAAGCAGCACAGAAGCCAGCCTCTCTCCCCAAGCTCTGACAGGGGACATAAAACTGAATAAATCCCCCCAGGCAGATGTAACGTTGACACTGACTTGTCCTAAAAAACATAACATGTCTAAAGAAAATAATACAGCAAACAGTTGAAAAGTGTCTTCATTTTATTGAATTTTCATCACTCTACCATCTAGAGCAGCACATTCATGTCGACGTGACGTTCTAAAATGCAGACTAGCTACAGGAATTTCAATACTGCGTTTGTTTGTGAAAACTTACACACTTTGTCAAGTTTGCATTTAACTTTTTTTCCTAAAATTTTCTTAAAATATCACCGACAAATGTCATCCTATACAAAACTACTGCACTCTGTGGAAACAACATGCCATTGTAAAAAAGGAACAAAATACTGTTTATAATAAAAATAAAAATAAACATATGCTTTAAAGACTTTCCATAGGTTATTCACTTTTATCATGAACTGACTTACTCACATTTTCAAGTTTGCATTGATTTTTTTTTTTTTAAACAGTTTTCCTAAAATTTCCTATTTTTGTTGGGCACTTATAGCAGAGACTGTACAGACACGTTCACCCATAAACATTAAGTCTTTCGACAGCTTAAACATGCATAAACAGATTAACAAAAAAAAACATACAGACACTCCCTGTTAGCTTATTTCTACATGAAAAAGTGTGAAAACATAAACTATTCTCAATCATTTAACATTACTTTTGATGTGTTGAGGTTTCACATTTAAATATATTGAACTGTCCCATTCTGCTTAGGATTCTTCTCAGAGTGCGCATACTGATGATGATGTGCGAAGTGCGAAGCATCATCAGTATCTCTCCATGTTTTAGACCAAGCATGAAGTAAAACTTGATGAAATTCTGTAAATTAGCCATTGTTAGCATGCAGGCAAAAACAAGTGTATGGGCGAACTTGCATTATGGGTAATGGTGCTGATACCATGTGGATGGACATCTATACTTAACGTGATACGTATCACGTTATTACGTGATAATATGTAGTAATAACGTTATACGTATCACGTTATTACGTGATAATATGTACTAATAACGTGATACGTATCACGTTATTACGTGATACGTATTAGGGCTGAACGATTTTGGAAAATAATCTAATCGCGATTTTTTTCTATAAATTGCGATTGCGATTTAAAATGCGATTATTTTTACTGGTTCTGTATTAATTTATATCACTAACGACACAACAGTTTTTTTTTAATCGGATAATTAATGCGCTTTTTCACGCAGAATGTTGGCTTGCTGAGCTAGCTGCTAACAGAGCACCGTCAAAACAGACCCGGTCACATGACCAGCTCGCGCTCTTTATCTCCCGTAGTCTCGGTGTCTCAGCGTCTAAGCTCAGATACACGTTTACACGGGCTAACTTACCTGAATTTATAACTTTTATGACTTCTGTCGAGCCTGAAGCAACAAACAACAATGTTGGAGCGCACGGTCTCCTCCTCCTCCCTGCTCTGTTTTGCTCGCTCAGCTGAGCTTCTGCTGCTCGGCGCGGCTCACTACCAAGTCACGTGACCAGCTCGCGCTCAGCCTCTAAGCTCAGATACACGTTTACACGAGCTAACTTACCTGAATTTATAACTTTTATGACTTCTGTCGAGCCTGAAGCAACTGTGTTGGAGCGCACGGTGTCCCCCACCCCTCCTGCTCTGTTTTGCAGCTGTGCACGGCCAGAGCGGCTCACTACCAAATCACGTGACCAGTCAAATCGCAGCCCGTGCGATTAGTGAATCGCGTTTTAACATATTGCGAGATAATCGCAAATGCGATTAATCATGCAGCCTTAATACGTATCACGTTATGTGATATGTAGTAATAATGTGATATGTATCACGTAATAACGTGATACGTATCACCCAATAACGTGATACATATCATGTTATTACTACATAAGCCCCAAAAAATATTTTCACCAGGTGGCAGCTCTACGCTTCCGTACATAACTAAGTATAAAACACATAAAGAAAATAAAAAGATGTTAACATTATGTTATCAATCTTTTATTTAAGTTGGTGTGTGTGTGGTTTCCTTTGCAGAACAGATGTTTGGGTCTCCATTTTGGAATAAAGGATTACTCTGCTGATTCATTCCTTGGGGTTTCTTTGAGCAGAGGAAAAGTTGTGCTGCATTCAATTTTTTTTTTTTTTTATCTCTGAGGCTGAATGAGCTCAGGCCAGTCTGCTGTTGTAGTGACCAAAAGACAGCTGACTGAGTCTTGTATAAAAATATTTGTTCACTCTGCTCGTTGCTCCCACAGTGACTGGTGGCTTTTGCCTCTCTTTTTGTTTGTGTAAAGTGCACATTTAGTTTGTTGCAGAGCTACTTTAGCTCTAACATGGTTGTACTGTTTATTGTCCTTATTTGGAGCCTCAATATTAAATTTCCTGGTGAAAATCCATCCATCATCCATTATCTTTACCCGGTTCTTCCTTTTTGGGTCACGGGGGGGTCACTGGTGCCCATGTCCATCAGTCACTGTGAGAGGCGAGGGACACCCTGGACAGGTCTCCAGTCTATCACAAGGACACTTGGACAGGTCTCCAGTCCATCACAGAGACACATAGAGACAAACAACCATTCACTCTCTCTCTCTCACTTAGGGACAATGAAGAGTCATCAATCAGTCTAACATGCATGTTTTTGGTCTGTGGGAAGAAACTGGAGTACCCAGAGAAAACCCACGCATGCATGGAGAGAACATGCAAACTCCACACCGAAAGACCCTTGGGCCGGGATTTGAACCAGGGCGACCTGCTCACTGAGAGGTGGCAGCTCTACAACTGCACCACCGTGCTGCTCTTATTACTCAGTCAATTTATTAAATATTTAGCTAAAATTTAGTGTAATAAGCTTAGAGTCAAGAAAAGTCATTGAAGTCAAAAAATCTAATTTGCAAGTGTCCTGGCCAAACTGAATAAAACCAAACAAGTACTCTGAGCATACAGTATATCACAATATTACATGAGATTCACATAATGCTACATTTAAGGGTGACTAAAATTGCTGTAACTCTTCATTTTTCAACAGAAGAGGTTTATAGTTTAAACTGGCATGAAAGGAGATGGGCAATCTACTTTTTTTTTTAATTCAAATTCATTTTAAAATACAACCCAAAGCAATCCCAAACACAAGACTTATACAATATAAAAAAATAAATGAAGGGTAGCAGAAAGAAGAAGCAATCTTATTTTATCTGCCCCCTTTTTACAAATAATCAACTCAAACATCAATCATCTGCAAGTAACAAAAACAATGAACAATTAACGATAATTATCGAACTACAATTACAACATATGTTACACTATTTCATATATTTTTGCAACAATTCAGCCTTGATCATTTTCTTGAATATAAACATTGATTTTGTTTTTTTAACTTCAGTCTCCAAACCATTCCACAATCCAATTCCCTGGATTGAGGTTGACCGACCCTTCAAACTGGTTCTATATTTTGGTTTTACAAATATATCTGTTCCCTTTAGATTATAACAGCTTTGTCGTTTAACAAAATATATTTGGATATTCAAAAGTAGTTCATTTTTATGAGCTCTATACATGATAAATGGAGCTTACTTATATAGCGCCTTCCAGCCCCATATGAGGGGCCCCAAAGTGCTTTACAGTACCAGCCATCCACTCATTCATACACCGGTAGCGGTAGTCTGCCATGCAAGGTGCCAGCCAGTCCTACCGGGAGCAACTCTGGGTTAAGTGTCTTGCCCAGGGACACAACGACACATGGTGTGGGAACTCGGGATTCGAACCTGCAACCTTCCGATCGGGGGTCGGCTGCCACTACCACTGTGCCACGGCCGCCCCAATACATAACTGACAAAATATTATAATCCACTAAGTCATGGAACTTCAATAACTTCAGTTGATGAAATAATATTCTTGAAGGGTGACAGTAATGTTTTCTAGTGATAATTCTTATAGCTCTTTTCTGTAGCATAAAAACAGGCTCCGTAAATGTTTTACATGCTTTACCCCAAACACCAATACAAAAAATTAAGTTAACCCATTTTAATGGGTTGTTAAAAGTTTAGAGGAATTGTTTGCTTGAGAACGTAAGTGTATGTGCACATCTAAACCTATGAGTCCGGTTACGTTCACCAAGGCTGTTTTGTGTATGTGTGTGTCAGCATATTACTGTAATCCTGTGTGTGTTTGTGTGTGTGCATTTTATGCGCAGAGAGTATGATCAAGGCTGCATTGTTCTGCAGCCAATCAGCAGAAGGCTCTTGTTACTGGGCAGTTAGATGTTTATTCCTTGCCCTTCCTGCTCTTTATGAGGTTGATGTCACACATCAAGTTGCGTTGACTGTTGGATCAGCATGTCTGTATGACACTCCAGGTCCTGAGGTTGTGATGAACAGCATCACTCTCTCTGGTTTTGTAGGTTAATCGGTATTAAAGGGGTACCATCCAACATACCACACATGTAGTTTTCAGATGACGGTGGTCCTGCTGGCATACCTTTTTCACAACAAGTACAATATGAAGCTAAGACTTCACTGAATAATAGCTTTTCTTTTCTGAATAGTGCAACAGAATTGTTCTACTCCAAACATGATGTCATAATCTCCTCTCATATTTACAACTCATTATTATCCAACAAAGTTGTTTTTTTGCGTAAAATGAACTAAAGTCTCAAAAACCTCAAAATCATATATTTTATTTGCAGTGGACACACAACAAATAAGATGTTTTTAAACTAACAATTGCACAATTTTTAGGATAAAATAAAATAATTTTGAATTCCGTACCAGCACCACATCTCTAAAAGTAGAATGTTGTCCCATTTAGTCAGATGTAAGATTTTATCTATTGAAGACCCCGAGGAGGGAAGCGTGTCAGGAGACAGAGGGAGAGGAGGAAAGTGAAGAATGTAGGACTGAGGGTTGCAACTCTAAATGTGGGGACAATGACAGGCAAAGGTAGAGAGCTGGCTGACATGATGCAGAGAAGAAAGGTAGATGTTTTATGTGTCCAAGAGACCAAGTGGAAGGGCAGCAAGGCTCGCAGTATTGGAGCAGGGTTCAAACTGTTTTACCATGGTGTGGATAGAAAGAGAAATGGAGTAGGGGTGGTCCTGAAGGAGGAGTTGGCAAAGAATGTAGTAGAGGTGAAGAGAGTGTCAGATAGGGTGATGTGTCTGAAGGTAGAAGTAGAAGGTCTGATGCTAAACATAGTCAGTGGTTATGCTCCACAGGTTGGATGTGATGGGGAGGAGAAAGATAAATTTTGGAAAGATTTGGATGAAGTGATAGAGAGTATTCCCAGGGAGGAAAGAGTGGTGATTGGAGCAGACCTGAATGGACATGTTGGTGAAGGAAACAGAGGGGATGAGGAAGTGATGGGTAGGTTTGGTGTCAAGGAAAGAAACCAGGAAGGACAGATGGTGGTGGATTTTGCCAAGAGAATGGAAATGGCTATAGTCAATACCTATTTCCAAAAGAGGGAGGAACATAGAGTGACCTATAAGAGTGGAGGAAGGAGTACACAGGTCGATTACATTCTGTGTAGAAGAGGAAACCTGAGGAGATTGGAGACTGTAAGGTTGTGGCAGGGGAGAGCGTGGCCAGACAGCATCGGATGGTTGTGTGTAGAATGACTGTTGTTGCGAAGAAGAGAAAAAGAGTAAAATCAGAGAAGAAGACCAAATGGTGGAAGCTAAAGAAGGAAGAATGTTGTGAGAAATTCAGAGACGAGCTGTTAAAGGCTCTGGGTGGTAAGAAAGAGCTTCCAAGTGACTGGGCTACTACAGCAACAGTAATTAGAGAGACAGGTAGGAAGGTACTTGGTGTGTCATCTGGACAGAGAATGGATGATAAGGAAACCTGGTGGTGGAATAGTGAAGTGCAGGACGCCATTCAAAGAAAGAGATTAGCCAAGAAGAAATATGACAGTGAGAGGACTGAAGAGAGGAGACAGGAATATAAGGAGATGGGACATAGAGCAAAGAGGGAAGTAGCTAAGGCAAAGCAGAGGGCGTACAATGAGTTATATGGGAGACTGGACACTAAAGAGGGCGAGAAGGACTTGACAGAGGGATCAGGATGTGCAGCAGGTTAGGCTTATTAAAGATGGGAATGTTCTAACAAGTGAGGAGAGTGTGATGGGAAGATGGAAGGATTACTTTGAGGAGCTAATGAATGAAGAGAATGAAAGAGAAAGAAGAGTGGAGGTCATAGAAACTGTGGACCAGGAAGTGGGAAAGATTAGTGAGGGTGAAGTCTGGAAAGCTCTGAAAAGAATGAAGAAGGGGAAGGCAGTAGGACCTGATGACATACCAGTGGAGGTTTGGAAATGTCTTGGAGAGATGGCAGTGAGGTTTTTGACTCAAATATTTAATGGAATATTTGAGGGTGAGAAAATGCCTGAAGAATGGAGAAGAAGTGTGCTGGTTCCCATTTTTAAGAACAAGGGTGATGTACAGAGTTGTAGCAACTACAGGGGAATTAAGTTGATGAGCCACACGATGAAGATCTGGGAGAGAGTTGTGGAAGCAAGGCTTAGACAAGAGGTGACTATCTGTGAGCAGCAGTATGGTTTCATGCCAAGAAAGAGCACCACAGATGCCATCTTTGCTTTGAGGATGTTGATAGAGAAGTACAGAGAGGGTCAGAAAGAACTCCATTGTGTGTTTGTGGATTTAGAAAAAGCATATGACAGGGTGCCAAGAGAGGAGGTGTGGTATTGCATGAGGAAATCTGGAGTGGCAGAAAAGTATGTTAGACTGGTACAGGACATGTATGAGGACAGCAGGACATGTATGAAGACAGCAGGACAGTGGTGAGATGTGCTGTAGGAGTGACAGATAGCTTCAAGGTGGAGGTGGGATTGCATCAAGGATCGGCTCTGAGCCCCTTCTTGTTTGCTCTGGTGATGGACCGACTAACAGATGAGGTCAGGCAGGAATCCCCATGGACTATGATGTTTGCAGATGACATTGTGATATGTGGTGAGAACAGGGAACAAGTGGAAGAGAACTTGGAGAGGTGGAGGTATGCACTTGAAAGAAGAGGAATGAAAGTCAGCCGTAGTAAGACAGAGTACATGTGTGTGAATGAGAGGGAGGCTGGTGGAACAGTGAGGCTACAAGGAGCAGAGGTCACAAAGGTGCAGGACTTCAAGTACTTGGGATCCACTGTCCAGGAAAATGGGAAATGTGGTAAAGAAGTGAAAGGCAAGATGGCCGCGCTCAGTGCAGCCGCAGCTTCACGAGTGCCCGGATCATCTCTAGTTTTTAGTAATTTTAAAAGTGTTTTTGTACCTGACTCTGCGCGTGTTTTGCGGGTGAATTACAGCCGAACTGATCTGTTAAGAATTGGAGCGGATTTACCACAGGGCACAGCTGAAATCAGCAACGAACTCAAATCAGAACTCGGAAGATTGGACCTGCTGAAAACGTCCTTCTGGAAGCAGATGCACTCCAGGGGAAAGAAAAGAAAGCGCTGCTCACGAGGAAAGAAGCGGGGTTGTCGTGCAGGAATTATGACGAGAATGCGGAAAGACGCTATAACCGGTAAACCCCCGATGCCGGCTCTTTTCCTGTCTAACGTTCGCTCACTCGACAACAAGATGGATCTACTTCGTTTGAGGGTAACCACGTCGGAGGAGATGAGAAGATGTTCCGTGCTTTGTCTTACGGAAACGTGGATTTCTGAGGAGACTCCAGACTCTGTTTACGAGCTGGACGACCGGCTCTTCTTCAGAACAGACCGGTGCTTCGAGACTACGGGGAAAACGCGAGGTGGTGGTGTTTGTATTTACGTACACAAAGATTGGTGCACGAACTGTGCTGTGATAAAAAGAGCTTGTTCAGCTGCCGTGGAGTTGATCACAATAAGATGTAGGCCGCATTATATGCCACGTGACTATTCAGTGATCGTAATCAGCGTTATTTACATAGCACCCGATGCTAATGCTAACGACGCCCAGAGAGAGATTCACGACTTACTCACCTCGCTGGAATGTAAATATCCTGAGGGGCTTTTCATTGTTTGCGGGGACGTCAATCACGTGGATCTCCAGGTGTCCCTCCCAGCCTTCAATAAGAACGTCTTCGCAGCCACGAGAGGAGATAAAACACTCGACCAAGTCTTCACAAATGTAAAGGGGGCATACACGGCGAAGACACGCCCAGCGCTCGGATCTTCAGACCACGACTCTCTGATTCTGGCGCCAAGAGAACTCCCTCCACTCAGGCGCCGGAAGCCGGAACAAAGAGAAATAACAATCTGGCCTCAAGATAGTTCCCCCATGTTGAGAGACTGTTTTGAGAGGACAAACTGGTCTGTTTTCAGAGAAGCAGCCACTGATGGTAGTTCAGTGGACATGGAATTGTACGCTTCCTCAGTCCTGGGTTACATCAGTACATGCTCTGAAAATGTATCCATAAAAAAATATGTGAAATCCTACCCGAACCGGAAACCCTGGTTAAATAAAGAAGTTCACGCCTTGCTAGCAGCCAGAGACACTGCATTCAAGTCAGGAGATAAAGTGGAACTGAGAAAGAGCAGGAATGAACTGAAGGATGGCATTAAGAAGGCCAAGGCCACGTATGCACAGAGGATCGAGGGACAGTTCACCTCACAAGACCCACGGAGCATGTGGAAGGGTATTAAATGCATAACAGATTACAAAGGCAAAAACAAACAATGCCCCAGGGACCCATCTCTGCCTGATGCCCTCAATAAGTTTTATGCACGTTTTGATGATCCAAACAGACCTGCTAGCACCAGACTCACCTCATCACCAGATGAAGAGCATCTCAGGGTGTCCGCAGCAGAAGTGAGAGGCAGTCTCAGAAAGATTAATCCTCATAAAGCAACCGGACCAGACAACATCCCAGGGAAAGTTCTGAAGGAATGTGCGGACCAGCTCTGTGAGGTGCTGGCTGACATCTTCACCACCTCACTTGCACTGGAGTCAGTTCCCACCTGCCTGAAGACCGCGACCATCATCCCAGTCCCAAAGAGCTCCACAGTGACTGGTCTGAATGACTATAGACCGGTGGCCCTCACCCCGATAGTCGCTAAATGTTTTGAGAAACTGGTCATGTCCCACATCAAGGCAACCGTCAACATCAATGAGGACCCTCATCAATACGCATACCGTGAGAACCGATCAACAGAGGACGCCATTTCTTCCGTGGTCCACACTGCTCTCACCCACCTGGATCAGAAGGACTCATACGTGCGTCTGCTCTTTGTGGACTTCACATCTGCCTTCAACACCATGATCCCCCAAACTCTGATAGACAAACTATCTACACTTGGACTAAGCCCCTCTATTTGTAACTGGGTACTAGACTTCTTAACAGACAGACCACAGTCCGTGAAGATCCACAACTTCTCCTCCTCCACCATAACCCTCAGCACTGGCTCTCCTCAGGGATGTGTGCTGAGCCCCCTTCTGTTCACTCTGCTCACATATGATTGTACAGCCACACTTCCAGGCTGTCATATTGTTAAGTTTGCAGATGATACAGCGGTGGTGGGATGCATCACAAACAATGATGAGTCCAGCTACAGACAGGAGGTGGAACATCTGGAGAGCTGGTGCAAAGAGAATAATCTTCACATGAATGTGAAGAAGACAAAGGAGATGATTGTGGACTTCAGAAGGAACAAACACACCCATGCCCCACTGAAATAGGTGGGTCTGCAGTGGAAGTGGTCTCCAGCTACAAATACTTGGGTGTACACATGAATGATAACCTCAGCTGGAGCAACAACACCACCAGCCTGATCAAGAAAGGTCATCAGAGACTCTACTTCCTCAGACGGCTGAGACGAGCCGGTCTGAGCAGCCCAGTTCTCACCTCGTTCTACAGGTGTGCAGTGGAGAGCATCCTGTGCTCCAGCATCAACGTGTGGCATGGAGGCTGCACAGTTGAAGAGAGGAAAGCTCTGCAGAGAGTGGTGAAGGCTGCACAGAAGTCTGTTGGAGTCAGTCTCCCCACCATCACAGACATTTACACCTCTAGATGCAGGAAAAGAGCCACCTGTATCATGAAAGACCTCACTCATCCAGCACACTCACTCTTTGCCCCACTCCCCTCAGGACGGAGGTTGAGGAGCATCAAGTGTAGAACCACTAGACTGAGGAACAGCTTCTACCCTGAGGCTGTTAGACTCATGAATAAATAAAAATAAAATTAAAATAAACACTGCAAAATATCACATCATGGTGATGCTGATATGTTTTCTTGTTGCTGTGTTCATCTGTGACCATCTGTGACCATCTGCTCATACAAACTCATGTTCGTGCTGCTGTTTATTCCCACTATATTAGGCTTAGTGTATTACTAGTTGATGTTTTTCTTAGTTAGTTCTCGATGTTATTACTGTTTTTCTCTTTCATTTGTTGTTGGATGTAACTGGGACCTCGTGTACATAATCTCGTTTTCATCTCATGTACCACATGCGGTGCAAATGACAATAAAGACTCTCTGACTCTGACTCTGACTCTGAAAAAGAGAGTCCAGGCAGGATGGAGTGGATGGAGAAAAGTTTCAGGAGTGATTTGTGACAAAAAGGTGTCAGCAAAGGTCAAAGGAAAAGTTTACAAGACAGTGGTGAGACCAGCTATGTTGTATGGTCTGGAGACAGAGACATGGACAAAAAGACAGGAGAAAGAACTGGAAGTGGCAGAAATGAAGATGCTGAGGTTCTCCTTAGGAGTGACAAGGATGGATAAGATCAGGAATGAGATCATCAGAGGTACAGCACATGTTGAACAACTGGGAGATAAAGTTAGGGAGGCCAGACTGAGATGGTTTGGACATGTCCAGAGGAGGGACAGTGGGTATATTGGTAGAAGGATGTTAGAAATGCAGCTGCCAGGAAAAAGACAAAGAGGGAGACCAAAGAGGAGATATATGGATGCAGTTAGAGAGGACATGGAGGTAGTTGGAGTGAGGACAGAGGATGCAGAGGACAGAGTGAGGTGGAGGAGGATGACTCGCTGTGGCGACCCCTGAAAAGGGAAAAGCCGAAAGAAGAAGAAGAAGAAGAAGAAGATTTTATCTATTCAGTCTTCTAATCCAACCTTTGGATAAAATACAAAATATTTCAACCGAGAAAAATGTGTCCAGAGAACCTGAGTCACCTTGGATTATTGCACATGCATCAGGACAAACCGGAGTCACATCACTGACACGGCAAACTGCACTTTACAGGGAGGGTCAGAGCACACACTACCTGCTGATGTCTTTTCGAGTGCATGGGGCCGAGATGGGGTCAAAGCAGGGCAGCCAACTCGGGATCTGAATGTCCCAGTTCGATCCTCGGTCATTACACATCTCATGGTGTCTCTGAGTAGGATACCCTATCCCCAGTTGCTCCCTGTGCACCCTCAATAGCTGCCCACTGCCCCACCTGAGCGTATCCTGGGTGTGATGGGTTAAATGCAAAGAGTCAATTTCGCTATTGTATGGGAACATACAATGATGACAACACATTTATTATTATTATTATTATTATTATTATTATTATTATTATTATTATTATTATTATTATTACAAGGAGCGCTCCTGAATACATTTTTTGACTCTGTGGTGGCATAAGCCACCACAGGGGCGGCTGTGGTGTAGTGGTAATGGCAGTCGTCCCCCGATCGGAAGGTTGGCGGTTCAAATCCCAGTTCCCCACACCATGTGTCATTGTGTCTTTGGGCAAGACACTTAACCCCGAGTTGCTCCTGGTAGGACTGGAAAGCACCTTGCATGGTAGTCTGCCGCTACCGGTGTATGAATGTGTGTAACATTCAATGTGTGTAGCACTTTGAGATTTTCACTAATGAAAAGTGCGTTATAAATTGAATTCATTATTATTATTATTATTATTATTATTAATCAGCTGGAGCAGCAGCTTGCTTATCTACTGCTGAAAGGAAGCGGTTAGATAAGCTCATCAGGAAGGCCAGCTAGGGATGCCAGGTGGTGGGAGACAGAAGAACTGTCACATCTCATGAGTCTTGGTATGCTACTTGTAATAACTGTACAGGTTTTTCTTTCTTATGCTGTAAATATGTCCTTTCTGTTCAGTCTCATTGGTTTTCTGTTTTTTTTTTTTTTTCCTACCTTTGGTGAATCTGCATTGTTTGATTTTTCTGTCACTTTGCTGCTGGTACACCTGAATTTCCTCACTGAGCGACAATAAAGGTTAAGATAGAAGACCGAGTTTAGTGCAGCTTCTCAGACCGATGAAGTCTTTTTGATAAAAGACAAAACTTTTCAACTTCTTTTTTAATCCATCCAGAGGTCCTGACTTAACTTTGTTAGATTGTTCTACCTGGATTATTGAGCATGCATCAGGAGACAACAAAGGCTATTTCTATTCCATTCTATTCTATCAAGGGTATGTGTATTTCTTGCACTCACCATGCTCCATAATTTTACTTGATTATTTATTATTATTTTGTTATGATAAAGTAACTGTAAAATCATTGTGAGAACTATTTTGAACAAATACAATAAACTAAAATGGACTGATTAAGCAAATAAAAGTTTCAAATGATCTCAAAACAATGATCCTGTGAAGGCCAGTGCATCTAAAGCCTTGAACTACCAACGTTCATCACAATTGATGACTAAGACTATGGTTTGGAAGCTGCTCTGACACTGTTGTGTTATGCTACTTCCCCACCGCACGCATCTCGCGCAGCCGAAACAGCCATTTTACATTGAAGTCTATGGGGACGCGAATCTTGGAGCAGCGGGTCGTGTCGCGGCGCATCCACAGCATGCAAGCAGCGCGAAAGTGAGCAGCAGCTGTTTTCTACTCCAGCATCGCATCCGAGCAGCGACTGTGCTGCTCGGATGCCTTGCTGTGGAAGCACGCCATTCCGTGCTTCCACAGCTAGATTCAGCTCGCTGCTCAGCAGCAAACAATCAGGACCAATCAGGAGAGACTCTGCCATGTGATCACGCCACGACGACGGGACGGAATTAGGTGGGCACCGTGCGAAACGTTTAACAGATGAAAAAAATCCCGCGGTAAACATGAAGGAGAAACTTACAGCAGGTCGTCAAACTGGGGGCGGGTGACACGGAAGTACAGCTGAAAGCGCTCCTCGTCTGCGCGCAGCTCTTGGATCATCAGATGGTGAAATTCACTGAATTCATGACGCCTCTCATGTGGGGTGAATCCAGAATCGTCGTTGTGCACGGCGTCTGCGTGTTGCTGCTTTGTAGATTAAGTACAACAAGGCAATTCTTCGTATTGCGTCTGCCACTTTTCTGAGACCGGAAATAAACAAACACCGGAGCGGAAGAGGAGGACCAACACGCTCCTCCCACTGCAGACGCGTTAGATGAGGACAGTCATCTGTTGACAAGCAGCCAGTACAGTGCATTTGGAGATTTTTGGAAGCGCAATATGCTTTAGGTGAGGATGAGGCATCAGTCAATGTTGAATGTGTTGCTTTTGCTTCTTTCACCCGGTCTCTAACAGCAGGCACTGTACTATACTTTAGAAAAGGAGACTTTTGCTTGCATAGGTGCAGAGGACAAAAGTGGAGGACCTTCGTGTGGGGACAGATTCACACTTAGAGCTGAAAACCAAATTCTCATCACTCTGTTAATCTCTAAAGGGAGATTAATAGAGCTGGTATGAGAATTGCACATAGGTCAGCTAAAATGATTTGTTTACCGGTAGTATAACCTGCAGTACCAACCAGGAAGTCAGAACATCATGACAGTCTGCTTTTCAGATGTTCCCCTGAGCACCACTAATTCAGATGATTGCTGACTTTAAAGCCGAATGTGGACAGTTCCAAATTTACAAAACAGACTTCATCCACTCAGGTTGGTCTAAAGTGAAGAATCACAAACATGAACTCTGTTTGTGCATAAACAGGCACAAATAGAGGATGGAGCTGAATTTCCAACCTTGAATTTTTTAGAGTCCTAGGTCCCAATGGAGATGACATCAACCAGAATGCAGAACCAACGGGCCACAGAACAACTTGTCATGGACAGGGCTGAACCACAGATTCACCTAAGGAACAAGCGCAGGAAAGTTGATTTATTTTCAATAAACCAGTTTTCAAAATCTCAAAAGTGACCATCAGCCTAACAGTTGGTTGTTAGTGCCCTGATGGTTGCTTGCTGACTGATACTAGCAATAACAGCATTGTAAGAGGGGGACAGTTGACACGGAGGCTCCGCCCCTGTGTAATTCTTCTTCTTCTTCTTTCGGCTTTTCCCTTTTCAGGGGTCGCCACAGCGAGTCATCCTCCTCCACCTCACTCTGTCCTCTGCATCCTCTGTCCTCACTCCAACTACCTTCATGTCCTCTCTAACTGCATCCATATATCTCCTCTTTGGTCTCCCTCTTTGTCTTTTTCCTGGCAGCTGCATTTCTAACATCCTTCTACCAATATACCCACTGTCCCTCCTCTGGACATGTCCAAACCATCTCAGTCTGGCCTCCCTAACTTTATCTCCCAGTTGTTTAACATGTGCTGTACCTCTGATGATCTCATTCCTGATCTTATCCATCCTTGTCACTCCTAAGGAGAACCTCAGCATCTTCATTTCTGCCACTTCCAGTTCTTTCTCCTGTCTTTTTGTCAATGCCACTGTCTCCAGACCATACAACATAGCTGGTCTCACCACTGTCTTGTAAACTTTTCCTTTGACCTTTGCTGACACCTTTTTGTCACAAATCACTCCTGAAACTTTTCTCCATCCACTCCATCCTGCCTGGACTCTCTTTTTCACCTCTTTACCACATTCCCCATTTTCCTGTACAGTGGACCCCAAGTACTTGAAGTCCTGCACCTTTGTGACCTCTGCTCCTTGTAGCCTCACTGTTCCACTGGCCTCCCTCTCATTCACACACATGTACTCTGTCTTACTACGACTGACTTTCATTCCTCTTCTTTCAAGAGCATACCTCCACCTCTCCAAGTTCTCTTCCACTTGTTCCCTGTTCTCACCACAGATCACAATGTCATCTGCAAACATCATAGTCCATGGGGATTCCTGCCTGACCTCATCTGTTAGTCGGTCCATCACCAGAGCAAACAAGAAGGGGCTCAGAGCCGATCCTTGATGCAATCCCACCCGCCCCTGTGTAATTATAGATGGGTTTTCTTCACAAAGATGGCCTCCTTCATCATTCTCTCAAACCAGCGTTACATCAAGGAAATCTAACTCTATCTTTTGCATGTGAACAGCTAGTTTTAGCTGTCACCAGCAAACTGGTTGATCCCCTCTCTTTGTGCCATTTATAAGACTGAGTTTATTGCATCTCCTCAGACTGACAAAGTATTTTGGACAAAAGATTTCAACAAGAAGAATTTGTCCAGAGGAAACTGACGTGTCTTTGATAAAGTTTTCTACCTGGATCATTGAGCATGTATCATGATAAAAACTCAAAAGGTTTAGCAAGAACAAACTGAAGTCTTAATCAGTTGTGAGCAAACACATCACTGCCAAGTTTTGGGTCAGCTCTGCCAATGTACCCTGGTGGTAATCAGCTTTAACAGCTGGGACCTGCACACTGTCAGCTTGCCTGCAAAAACAAGGGGACAACATTAAAGCTGCACTATGTAACTTTGTAATGCAGTCTGTAACTTTTCCAACAATATATTTTTAACATATTTCTTCAGTCTGTCACTATCTACTGACAGACTGATGTTCAACAAAGTAATCTCTGAAAAAAACTATAGCCCCCTTACTTCTCTATCAGCATTTATAAAAACACTGAAAAAACCCAGAGTGACCCGTCCTTAACCAGCCAATAAAAACAGAGTTTGTAACCAGCCAATAAAAACAGAGTTTGTAACCAGCCAATAAAAACAGAGTTTGTAACCAGCCAATAAAAACAAGTTTGTAACCAGCCAATAAAAACAGAGCTTGAATTTGAATTTTAGCAGCTCAAGGGGGCAGAGCCATATATGGCTCTGAGGGGGAGGGATCAGAATACTTTGCCTGTTGAAAATTTTTCTAAGTTCTGCACTCTACAGAAAGTTACACGTAGCACCTTTAAAGGGAAAAACACAAAAAAACTGAATCCTCACAAAATGTGTACGTCATCTAAGTGCACCACAGCATGGCAGCGCTGATGAGAGCTCTGCTTCGACTCGTAGTTTTTTTGTTCATTGTTGTTTTTTTTACTTTTTGCACCTGCATTGCGCTGCAGGCAACTGCACTGTATGACCGCGATGCACTGTTGGAGTTGTGATCGTCAGTGAGTGGGGACTTTTGCTGCATTCCAGTTACCTCGTATTTTGGGAACTACGAAGTGGCAGTGACGTCATCTCCCCATCTACCACTTGAAAACACGTTCCGGTTACCCTGGTGGTAAAACAAGATGGACGCACGCATTGTTTTTGTTGCTGTTTCGGAATATAATAAATTAATAAACATATATGCACTCCAGACTACCAGTTATGCACTCCAGACACAGAACATGTCAAAGAAGAAAGATGAACGTCGAAGGTAATAGATTTAATATATATTTTTCTCGTTGGGAAAAAGAAAAACTGGCTTTACAGCTAAAAAAAAAAACGTCTTCGCTCACTGCACAGCAAAACATGTAGGGGGTTTACGATATGTTGAAGAAACTGTACAGTGGTTGCTTTATTTTGCTAAATAAATAAGTTGCTAACACCGGTTGCTAACCCTGCTGACCACTTGACCAGGTCACCCTTGTAAAAGTGATCTCGAACGTGCAAAATAACTGGTAAAATAAAGGTGATTGATTTTATGATATATAACACCATCAGAAAGTTTTGGTTTGTAGCCTGACACTACAGTACTGTTGTTGTTTTTTTACAATCAACCTTTATTTAGTCAGGTAAATGTCATTGAGCCTCGTGAACTCATTTAAAAAAGTGACCTGCTACAAACTAAAGAATGATTAACAGCAATGGTAGAATTTCCTTAAATAATAGACAATAAACACAAGAGAGAAATATATATTTTTTCTTTTAAAACAAAGTATCAAAGACTAGAAAAACATTATAAGGTAGATGTATAAATCAAAGACAGGAACATATCTGCATTGTTTTGCCAGGATTCCAAGAGATTCAACTATTCTCCAGATTCCAACAGTTTCCTGAAAGTAGCTGTCTGAAATGTGTATTTTTCACATAAACAAGAAGTCAAATGATGAAAAAATGACAGAGAATTGCAGCTCATTATTAACTTTATGTCTGTCTGAAATAAACACTGTTTTCCCATTGCAGAGTTGTCTTGGACCCTACCATGCTGGCAGGAAACCCATCCATCCTGAAGAACAATGGTGCTCTAAGTGAAGCAGACAAGCAACGTAACGCTGAAATCAGCCGTGGAAGGGTGATTGTGGAGCAAGCCTTCGGATGTTTGAAGTGCAGGTGGAGACGGCTTCGTGACGTGCAGAATACCAGAACTGTTGTGGTGGTGAAGATCATAGTGGCTGCCTGCATCCTCCACAACTTGGGACGTGGGCCATCACAAATTTGTCAGCAGCATGCAGACGGGTCCGCCAGGGAGGATGATGAAAATGAATAACTCTTAGAATTCCGGTGTGTAAAAGAAAAAAATAATAGGTAGTATGTTGTTTTGAAACTTCCTACATTAGCGCAGTTGTTCATGACAAAACTGTCTGTACAAATGTACTTAAAAGACTGCTATAATGAAGCTTAATAAACATTTTTCTTTAAATACAGCATTTTGTCTTTGAGTTGTGACAAAAGTTCCAATCTCAGTTGTCTGAAAGTTTCAGTTTTAATTACAAAATGTGCAACAGAACAGCATTTTCAAAATTCATACAATCAAAGGCACTGAAAACCAAACATTTTTACTGGGCCGAACCTGAGCAAAATAAACAATGTGAAAACAAAAAAAACTTTAAAAAAAAAAAACAGAAGTTGTTTTGTGCAAAACAATAAGAAAGTTTACAGTACAGCTACATTTTTTTGTAGCATCTGGGCTGATTTCATTTGCTCCTGGGTTGATTTCATTTGCTCCATCATGTCCTGATGTCGCTGTTGACTGTTTTCCTCTGACTGGCGGAAGAACTCCAAAACCTCACTAGACCTTCGCTTGCGAGTGGAACACGCATGTGTTCAATCGAGAACAGTGTCTGTTCTTTATTAAAACTGTCATTCTCGCGGATGGGGGACTCTGCGTGGCTGCTGGTTGATGGAGAGTCTTCACAGTTCTCTGAAAAAATCATTTTAAAAGAAAAAAACACAGTATTGTTAAATTCATTATACAGTAATTGGTTTGGTTTGCATTAAAACTTATTTCTCCAAAATCTTACCAGCTGTGCTGTCCTGTGCAGGTTGGATAAGCTCAACTTTCATAGTGAGGTTTGCATCAATGTACAAACAGGACAAATCCCCTGCACTGCGATACAGGCTGCCAGAAAATGTTGTTCTCTGCTCATCAACAAACATGTTGTTGTACTGGTCGAGGTAGACTGAAAACAAACACAAACACACACTTACTACACAAATATACACGTCCTAACACATAAATATCATACAGGATTATAGAATGTTTCTAAACACGGATCTTTGGAAACCAAATATATATTTTTTTAACCACAGTTTAGTGCTAATTTATAGTCAGTTCAACAAACAATGTGTGTTTAGTTCTGGGTTGCCTAACAAAAATAAGCCACAGCGCCAAAGAAAACAAGGGTAAAAAATATATATTTTAAAATAAAATTCATAACTAATAGTTACTTTTTTAATGTGCTGAATAATAAAATGTGGCGAATGAAAGTCGCTGCCGCTGGCCTACAGAACTGTTGTGATCCAAACAACGAGAAAAACAGCCGTACGCCGCATGACATGCAACTAAACACAGGTTTTTAATGTGATCTGTGTTCACAAGCATACGCTTAAGCTGTGTGTGTGATTAAAAAACACACAACAACATTTTACAACTGTTATTTTAGTAAAAGTTAAGGAGTTCACTTACTAAGGACGCGAGTGGCCGCCATTTTGAATACGTCACTGGGATAAACTGGGGGCCGAAAAAATTGCCCCACTTCACGAATGGGAGTTTCCCACTGGAGCGGGCGTTCCAGTTTAAATCCACCACTGGGACCTTGGAAATCCCCACAATACGAGGTTACTGGAACGCAGCATTTGGGCTGACTTTTGGGGACTCCGTGGCGGTCAACCCCCCTAACCCCCCGAGTCCTTTGTTTACCTGGGCTCCATATGAAGAAAACATGGACGCGAGCCGGTGTTTTGTGCAGGACCCACCAGAGATGCAGCAACCCTCCACCCCACCTTCCCTCGGCCCTACAGTCAGGTGCTCAGCTTCTGAGGAGTGGACTGGATGAGCTGCGTGCACGGATTTATTCTGAGCGGCACATGAGGAGCTGATGTGTCTTTGCCTTTATGGAAACATGGCTGGAGCCATCCATCCCCGACTGCTGTGTCTACGACTTCTCTCTACCTGCTACACAGAAGTGAGTCACATCTGGGACAGCTAATATGTTTATTGCTGCTGCACGATGTGGCTGTACGTGTGTTGATACCATCCTGGTTCAGTTCATCTCAGTGTTGCTCACTGCCTTTGTAGTGGCCTGTTGCACAACCTATGTTGTGTACAATATGTATCATGTGTGGGAGTTCTGGGTTTCTGCCTGCCACCCACTCTCTCCCACAGCTGCAGCAGAGAGCAATCAACCAACTATCCACACCTGATCCCTGATTTGGAGGACTGCTCTTCAGGACTACTTAAAGGTCCACTGACATGATTTTTTTACTATTCATAAAATTGCTCAATATATATATTTTATCATTTAAATATGTTCGTTTTTGCAAACAAAATGATAAATCACTTTAATTTTGCTTTAAAAGTGATTTTGAACTTCAAGCCGTGTTTAATCATGGGAAATCCGATTACACGCGAACGCACCATCTGTGACGTAGTGAGAGGCAGAGGGCTCTGGTCTCTTTAATAGCGGACAATTTAAAACCCGACAAATTTATCAATCTATGTGAAGATTTGAGCTATTTGTCTTCATTTTGGGAAGCAGAAAATAGTTTGGGTGATGGAACAAGAAACAACAGGATCTAATTTAGGTCTGATGCTGTATCAGACTTACCTTCATGTCGAGCTGCTCACACGCGCGCACTGTGACAAGCCCAGAGCTCTGCCCGGTGTTACGTCACAGATGGTGCGTTCATGTGTAATCGGATTTCCCATGATTAAACACGGCTTGAAGTTCAAAATCAATTTTAAAGCAAAATTAAAGTGATTTATCATTTTGTTTGCAAAAACGAACATATTTAAATTATAAAATATATACTGTATATTTGAGCAATTTTATGAAAATTAAAAAATCATGTCAGTGGGGCTTTTAAGCTGCTGTCAGACTCTCCTCCAACACTGAGACATTATCCTTTGAATGGCAAAGGTGGGCTACAGACCGCTAGGTAGCGCTAATGCGCTAATCCGCTTATAGCGTACCTAAACAATTTGTTAGCTTTACAGTGGATTGACTAACTTTTATAATTCATATGCGGATTTGCGCTATTTTTATTTAAAATGCAGTACCGCTAATAACTAATTATCTATCAGTAAAAACGAAAAAACTTATTTACAGGCCCGGACGACTGCTAACAGACCATATCCTGTCAGCGCCGGATGTGGTCCGTGACAAAAAAGCGTCCCCTCAGTCTCTTTGCTAGAGCGAGCGCTCTCAGTTAGCAGCCAGTGTGTTACTCTGCAGCCTTATTGCTTGTTTTCGAAGAGTCAGACGAAGAGTTTTTAACATGGAGGGTGAACTTATGGATGTTTCTCAGCGGCCTACGCGACGCGTCTGGATTTTAAAAAGTATTTCGCCATTTGCCCTCTTCAAAATGGCGGCCGCGACGGCCACAGAAGATAAGGACTTTCCATGAAAACACGGTAAAAACAATTATTTCTTTGCTGAGAAAAAATATATTTCTTAGCTGACTTTATAGCACAAGGTTTTTCTGAGCTTAACCGGTTCAAATGGTCAAATCTGCTGGATTAAAAAAAGTATTTCGCCATTTGCCCTGTTCAAAATGGCGGTTAGCGTGTTAGCATTAGCGTCCGCTAGCATTGGTAATACATAAGTGCTTTTGAAATTGCGGACCTAAATAAATCAATAAGTGCT
>JBBPBX010027326.1:2024-34530 GCA_038048925.1 Garcialebias charrua | reverse complement strand
ATGAGAAATGTGCACACACACACACACACACACACACACACGCACGCACGCACGCACACACGCACGCACGCACACACACACACACACAAATAAATAGAAATAAACTTTTTGGAATTTTCATTGCAGATTTTAAATGGCTTCAGATGTTCAGACCTATTTTTGGCCAAATTGTTGCATTTTTAGCAGGTGTCTCAGTTTTCGTCCTAAACTGTTAAGGTGAGTTTTTAATTTAAAATTAAGTTTAAAAAAATGACTTATTGAAAGCTTGTTGTTGTATAATTGAGCTTGGTGCCATTTCTACTGGACGACATCACCAGAATGACACAAACAAATCACCACGGCTGGGTGGATTTTTGGATTCGACATGGGCAGCACGGTGGGCAGCACGGTGGCACAACTGGTAGAGCTGCTGCCTCTCAGCGAGAAGGTTGCCGGTTCAAATCCCGGTCCGGGGCCTTTCTGGGTGGAGTTTGCATGTTCTCCCCGTGCATGCGTGGGTTTCCTCCGGGTACTCCGGTTTCCTCCCACAGACCAAAAAACATGCTTGTTAGGCTGATTGGTGACTCTAAATTGACCCTAGGTGTGAGTGTGAGAGTGGATGGTTGTTTGGTGTGAGTGAGACAGGTCCCTCTTGTAAATGAGTCCCCGTGACTCAACGAGGCTAGCCTGTATAAATAAAGGTTGAATGAATGAATGCTACTAAACATTGTTTATCTTGGTACATAAGACTTTATATTTTATTTTATTTTTAGACGCATGTGAAGGACATTCAGTCCATGTCTCTGCTGGCAGGAGCGTGGTGCGGACGGTGTTACACCATATTCTGTGACCATCGTATATTGTGACCGTAGGGGGCACTTTTGCATTTTTACACCATACTTTGCAGTACCTGATAAACACTGTCATATTCTGTGACCATCTATATTTTCAAAATAGTCATGATATTAGTGGTCAGATGTTACTTTTTATTCCTTAGATGAAGAGAGTCAGCAGAAAGTTTCGCTCAAGTATTTAATGTTTTTGTACAAGTCACAATGTGGTCACAATATCTGATAAGTGCTAACATATTCTGTGACCATCTATATTTTCATAATAGTCATGCTATTAGTGATCAGATTTTACTTTTTATTCTTTGGAGGAAGGAGTCAGCCTCCTTCCTCCAAATAATAAAAATTAACATCCTCCCACTAAAATCATGATTATGATGGAAATATAGACGGTCACAGAATATGACAGTGTTTACCAGGTATTACAAAGTTTGATGTAAAAATGCAACAGCGCCCCCTACAGTCAACATATACGATGGTCACAGAATATGGTGTAACAAAAAAGTGATTTTGCTTTCACCTGATCAGGTTTTGGCACAACACCTGAACAGAATGGGCACCGTCTCCTCTCGTATTAAATACTCAAAATAATGCGCAATGACTTTGGACTTTTAGGGGCGAAGTTGGCGGACCCCATGAAAGAGTTACCAGATTCAAGCAATCAAAATGAGAATTTTCCCGGATCTTGTAATGGCATGATCCAGTTCAATTTAACCACTGGGTTTTAACTGAATAAATCATGTGTTTGAACTGATTCCTTTTTTGGTTATCCAATTATGCACCAAAGTGGTACCAGATTCATCAGAAAACAAACGTGTCAGCTGTTTTCTTATTTTTTTTTAGACTGGTTTTGAAGTTTGATTTTAAGCAATATAATCAGGATATGACTAGATTACTGTACATTCTTTGTAGATTATCAATTAAATTATTGTTTGTTAAAAATCAAAGTCGATTTTTTCATATAGTTTTAACCTGCTTCTGAGAAAACAAAGTGTGAAAAAGGGCTGCTTTCCTTTCTACAGGTGGAAGTCAGAACATCCTTAGTAACTGAAAGTTATGCACCATAACTCATGTTCCCTGAAGGAAGGGAACGAGGTTTAACATATGCTATGGGAATTGCGCCCCCGCGCGATTACCTGAAGTAATACATTCACGCCTTTACGGCGTACCCAGACACAACCCGCCCTGCCTGGTCGAGCAGGAAAGGTTAGAATAGATTCAGAGTGCCTGAGGGCCCTGGAACCTTGGACCAAGAGGCCCCGCCCTCTGGGTACTTAAGCCGCTGACGCCCATTCATCATTCTCCAAAATGCACTTCACCGAGCTTTCAGCATTGAAAGGGCCAGATATGTTGCACCTCATTCCCTTCCTTCAGGGAACATGAGTTATGGTGCATAACTTTCAGTTCCCTTTCAGTCATGTCTCTCGGTGCAACATATGCTATGGGAACGTAATTCATTCACGCCCTTGAAATGCTCAGCAAAATGCATGTGAGAACATCTGTCTTAAAACGACAGGCATTTCCCAGCTGCTTTCTACAAGGTATGTAGAGAGCACAGCCTGAGAAGAAGAAAAAAGCCAAATGTAGAAACATCAGCTTGATGTTACCACTGGGCATATAGATAAAAAACACCAGCTAGAGACAGAATAAGCGTGCTCCACTAGTACGATTACTCATCATCTCCTTTTTTCTCTGGAAAACCTGAGAAACAGGAGGAAAAGAGCAAGGGACCTATTACGCCACTAGTAATTGGGTGGCAATGTGGAGGTAGAAAACCCAGGTCAAGCACAAGGTAACCTCCCAAGTCCTCAGGGGAATTTTTTTTTACATATACAAGGGGCACGACTGGCAAGTGGAGCCCATCCTGATGTTGGAGACCCGTTAAGGAGAGGGGAACCCCTCTATTGAACATCTCCTAAGCAAACATATACACCAAGGGACACCCTTGTGTATGTTGTTGCTGTTTGTTTTGGGATAAAGCAATCAAAGTCTTAGGCCCTCAGCCAGTTCCCTTCAAAGGCCAGGCTGAAAGCCGCCACAACTCCGGACATGGGTGTAGAAGCTGCCCACGTGCCTGAGTCAGCAGGTCCCTGTGAGGAGGTAATTGCCATGGTATCACTGATAACATTGAGATCAACTCCGGGAACCACGGTTTCTGCGGCCATCTGGGGGCTATCAGGATCAGGGAGATGGCTCCCTGACGTACACGTTCCAGTGTCACCTTGATCAGAGGAACAGATGGAAAAGCATAATACAGCACCCCTGCTGGCCAATCATGGGCCAGAGCATTCGTTCCCAACGGTGCATCTGTTTCCTTCAAAGAGAAGTAAAGGTCACACTGTGAGCTAGCTCTGCAAGCGAACAAGTCCACCGAGACTCTCCCAAATCGTGACCAGACCTGTTCCACAACCCGTGGGTTCAGGCTCCATTCTGACGCCAGGAGAGGCCCTCTTGAGAGGGCATCCGCTCCATAATTTAGTTCACCGGGAACACGAATCGCCCTGAGCGACAAGATTCTCGGAGCATACCACGTGAGCATCTTCTGCATCAGTCCGAGGAGGGCCCGGGACCTTGTCCCTCCCTCTCTGTTGATGAAGGACACTGTGGTCCTGTTATCTGATTTCACCAGGACATGCTGCCTTGCAATCAGACCTTTGTTAAAGAAGTATTTTACTGACAGGAATACGGCCAACAATTCCAGGAAGTTGATATGTAATCTCGCTTCCTGTTCATTCCAAAGGCCACGGGCGTTCTGATTTCTGCAGATCGCCCCCCATCCTGTTTTTGAGGCGTCCGTCGTGACGACCACACGAGATGACACCCTACCCAGCGGGACCCCTTTCGTGAAGACAGACAAGTCTCTCCAAGGTTCCAGGGCCCTCAGGCACTCTGAATCTATTATAACCTTTCTTGCTCGACCAGGCAGGGCGGGTTGTGTCTGTTGGTTTAGCCATACTTGTAGGGCCCGCATTTTCAGCAATGCACGTGGTACACAGAGCATGGCTGCCACCAAGAGACCTAAAAGGCCTTGGCACGTTTTCATGGGGACCCGCTGATCTAGTTTAAAAATTTCCAGGCAATGGCGAATCGAGGAAACTCGTTCCTTTGAGAGCCATGCCCTGTACCGTAAGGTGTCGATCTGTACTCCCAGGAATACGGTAACCCGTGATGGAGTTAGGTCACTCTTTTGTAGGTTTATGACAAAACCGAGAGACTCCAGGTGAGAGATCACCCTGTAGGAGTGTGACTGGGCCTGTATTCTGCTTCCAGACAGAATCAGGAGGTCATCCAGGTAGTTCATAACCCTGAGTCCTTGATTCCTAAGGGGGGTCAGGGCTGCGTCCAGACATTTAGTAAATGTACGAGGAGCCGTCTTTAAACCGAAGGGTAATGCTTTGAATTCATAAGCGTTTCCCTCGAAAGCAAAACGGAGGAATTTTCTGTGTTTCCTCCACACGCCTACATGGAAATAGGCATCTTTCAAATCCACTGTACATGCGTAGTCTCCTGGTCTCACAGACTGGAGAACCTGCCGCAGTGTAAGCATCTTGAACTTAAAAGTTTTTATTCTCTTGTTCAGAGTCCTGAGATCCAGTATCGGTCTCAGGGAATGATCCTTTTTGGGCACCAGGAAGTACTTGCTGTAGTGGCCGGACGTAGTTTGCGTTTCGGGACCAAACTTATTACTCCCTTCTGTAGCATCGTCAAAACTTCCTCCCTCAGCACGTGTGCGCATGCAGGGTTAATTTTTGATTGCAGTACCCCTGTAAAGGGGGGCGGTCTCCTGGTGAACTGCAACTTGGCCATGACATATCGTTGTCATGACCCATTTGTTTGGTAGACACGCCCTCCAGGCCTGCGCGTGCGCCATGAGCCTGGAAGGCATGTCCAACTGCTGCTCGTCGTGCTTGAGTGCGGGAGGGGTGGCCTTTGACCGCTCTCGCACTCTCTCGAGCAAGCTGGTCGGCCCAACAGAAGATATCGCGAGATCTGGCTGTCTCAGGCAGAGCTCGTGTATCTTGCTGCGGTTCATAGTTTGACCACGTGGTTTGTGTTTTATGAAAATGGGACTCGAGTCAAGAACCAGGGTAGTCTGTGCTTTGGTACTTTTATTTTTGTACATGCATGAAACAGTGTTTGTTTTGATTACACATACAGTAGGCGAGTCATGTTTAGTGCGCACACACATGTCACCAGCTCCTCGTAGTGTTCTACAAGTGGAGACTGGGCTCAAAAGGTTAGGTTCCCGTACCGCGTGGGCAGGCAAACCTGTAAAATTATCAGTTCGTCCTGTTTCATCAGGCCCGAATCTGCTTTCCACACGGGGTCATCGAAGAGGCCCTCGGCCGGTACTGGAAAGTCTCACTGTCACCAGCAGGTCTCTTCCGTGGAAGGCCACGCATGTCTTCCTTTGGGGGTGCAAAGCTTTTTCTCGGCAGCCCCTCGCGGAGGGCTTCCGCCTGTTTGCGTCTTTGTTCCAGCCTGGCCTGGATGCGTTCCAGGGCTCCCCCGAAGAGTCCCGTCGGCTCGATCGGGTGCTGGAGGAAGGGGACCTCTGGTTTTCCGGGAGGTCCGTCAAAGTCAACCAAAGATGGCGCTGGGCGACAACTATTTCTGCCATTGCTCTGCCTTGCGTGATGGCTATTGTCCCCATCATGCGGAGCACGAAGTCAGAGGTGCGGTGGGCCTCTTCCATGGCCTCCGTTGCGGCTTGTTAGTTTGTCGTTACCTGGAGATCCTGCAGTTTTTCTGCCAGGTACACCTGCATCATGGTCGATGCGTTCATCGCACGAGCTGCGAGGCCCTGAGCCTTGTAGCACTTTTCAAGTTGTTTCTCCGAAGCACAGCAGGCCCTGCTGGGCAACGCTGGCTTCGTCCCCGTAGCTGCGGGGACCAGATGAGCCGCCAGGGTCTCCTCTATCATGGGTGCGCTGGCGAGGCCTGCTGTCTCCATTCCAGCGACATCAGGAGTCGGGATAGTGGCAGCGTCATGGGAGCTCCGGGTTCCACCCAGGAGCGTTTGAGCTCCATGATGAAGTCCGGGAAAATGGGCATTTTTTTGCGACGTAATCGGCTGCTGTTTCGCATAGAAGTAGTTTCCCGCCAGCCTCGTAACCTATTGGCGAGGCGTGGGGCCTGGCCACGCGACCTGCAGGGCATCCGCCGCCCTATGACACAGGTCGAACAGAGCAGGGACCGACACGTCCGGTCCTGGTAGAATTTGCGCCAGGTTCTGGGAGGAATCCACACTTTCTCCTCTGCAACCGTACTCGGCATCTTGGTCAGACGCTTTGGGCGTCGAGTCCTCGATGGGGACAGAGGAGTCCGACACGTTCTCATCCCCGACTTGACCATTGCATTCCAGGTCCACGTTCTCGAGCTCCGGCCCGGGAGCGTGCAGCTCTACAAGGCGTGCGGCCTTCAGTGCCGCGGCCTTCGCCATGGATTTAGCCAACGCGTCCGCGCGGCGCTTCCTCACTACCGCCGGCATCCGACAGCAGTGGGAGCAGGAGTCGGGGGATTCCAGCGCTTTTCTTGCGTGCAGAATCCCTAGGCAGACAGGACAGGCCTCGTGGGTGTCCGTCGCCGAGAGGGAGTAGCCGCAGCCGCTGGGGCAGGGGCGCGAGCGAGGGCTCGTCGTCCTGCTGGTTTTCTTCTGAGTCTTTGTCCTCCGTTTTCCCTTCTCGGGAGCCATGTCCGGAGACGAGAAGCGTCGAGGCTGTTCCTAGTTTCCTTTTGTTCGAAGCCGTCCTCTCCGTCGTCTTGCTTTCGCTGCCTAGCCTGCTAATGGTTAGCAGGGAGTGTTGTGACGCAGTTAGCGCCGTCGAGCGAAGCAGCTGCGAAGAGAGAAGAAAACTTTGAGGTAAGTAGAAAAACGCTGGACTAGCTTTCACCAGCCCAGCAGTACGCAGGAAAAATTTCTCTGTACGCTCAGCGTAGGGAGCAAGCTCACCTCTGATCGAGCGATGCGACAACAGAGAAGTCCCAAGAAGTTCAGGTTTTAAGCGAGGTGAAGGGCAATAAGAGAATGATGAATGGGCGTCAGCGGCTTAAGTACCCAGAGGGCTGGGCCTCTGGCGCGACGCTGACGCCCCTGCCGTAAAGGCGTGAATGTATTCCTTCGGGTAATTGCGCGGGGGCGCAATTCCCATAGCATATGTTGCACCGAGAGACATGACTGAAAGGGAACCGTGTTCACAGTACAGTGCAGTATTCCTCCGCCGCTGCACCACATACAGTACAATACTGTATTCTTCCGCCACTGCGTCGCTGCGTCACGACATTTATGACGTAAAACTGCTTAACTTGAAGTAAGGCTTTTCATAGTAAATGGGAGATGCGTCGTAACCACGAAAGGTCGTAACTCGAGACCGTCGTAACCCGAGGACTACCTTTATACATAAACTTTGGATTGAATTGAAAAAAAGCTATGTAGTCTTTGTAAGTAGGTCTAGGAAAAGATTATCGTATTGGAATCCGTTATCGGCCAAATAAGTTTTAACGTATCGACATATCGGCCAAAAATCCAATATTGTGCATCCCTAAAAGATAGTTTAGTTTGGTCTCTGCTGTGAGCTAAAACAATGACATCACAAACGTTCTTTAAACAGAGGAATGTTTTTTAATATTTTCATCGTTCCTCCAGATTTGTTTCATAAACCGCAGCTGATTTGACCCACGTTTCAAGGACAGATCCTGGATGTAAGTTTATCATTTACAGACTGTTTTTATTTTTTCTGTCTTAGTACACAAATAGATGCATGGACAAATGTGTGCAGCCTGCATCGTTCTGTGGCTCACTGAGTGTGCTTGCTGTGATGTATGCGTGCCAAAGGGCCGCCACCAGCTCGCTTCAGCCTCATTCATTAGGAAGGAATGCAGAAAAATAATATGTCAGATATAAAACAGGAGCGGCAGAACATGAATCTGAACAAAACCAGTTTGGATCTGAACATTACAGCCTGAGTCTGAAGAATCAACTTTAAAATCATCTTTAAAGAATCAGAAAGAAGAAATAATACTCTGTGTGTGTGTGTGGGGTGTTCACCAAAAGCAGATCTGTTTCCAGCTAGGCGGTCGACTCGGTAAGTCCCATTACCACCCTGTCATACAGACTCACATCTGCTCAGGATACACACTCACGCACACACACTGACACTCCCTCAGGTTCGGTTTGATCTAGCTCATTCTTTCAAAGGTCATTAACCACTTTTTGTACGCACAGACACACACAGACTGTTTGAAAGCAGCCAAGAGGATGTGTCTGCTGTTTATTTACAGACCAAACTTTTTGCTGTCTGAGGATCAGCACGATGGAGATTTTTTATTTTTTATTTAAAACATTCTTACATTTCTGGTTTTCATATGCCAAACTCACCTAAAGGATGGTTTAGTGTTTGTATTGAAAAGCTCACAGCCTCCTCCATCTGCAGAGCACACGTGACATCTTCCAGGCAGACTTTTGCCTCAGTTCTGAGTCCTGGAAACACGGCCCTCCTGTTCAGTTTGGACCTAATTTCACACAAAGCTGCTCTAAACTTGTGGTGGAGAGATTCAGTCATTGCCATGGTAAGATCAGCCTTGGCTGGAAGAGAGGACGCTGCAGCGTTGGGCAGGAACACAGAAGGTGTTAGGATAATTTAATAATGTCATCGGAGGTCCCTCCGTGACCTCCCTTTGTCGACATAGTTCTCAAACAAACAGAAACAAATAGGTTTAATGATCATTCGAAACCCTCGGTCTCCCTAAAACAATAAACATGTTGAACACCACACTTACTAGGATCAATAATCCTCAACATCTAATCAACAATGTATTGGACCACAGATCCTTCAAAAATGATCAACATAATCTTCTCACCTCGTCCGTGCGTGGCTGCATTCAAACCTCGTCTGGCCGCAAAGCAATTTAAGCTGGAGGTCTTTCAAAAGGGAGCTCTGCAGTGGTGTAGTCTACATTTTTGTAGTGGACATACCGTGCTTAGAAACCAAAGTACACTGGTTAGTAAAGTGTAACCATCAATTTATTTTGATTTTAAGCATATTGAACAGTTCCAAATTTCTCTGATGCTTATATTTGAATAAATGAACAACAAACTTTGTACAACAGCTGGCTTTGTATTAAAAACATGTTATATAATTTATAAAACAGTATCAAAGAAAAGCATTGCACACCAATAGATTGTTACAGAAGTGTTTAACTGTCGTTTAACGTATCAATGACATGTACCTAATGGTATGTCATGTACCATTGGGCACTTTTAAGTGGGTATACTGAAATTCTTAAGTTTTTCTAGTGGGTATACTCCATATACCCGAGTATCACGTAGACTACACCACTGAATTCAGTGGGAGAAAAAAAATCTACTTTAGTTTGAAAGTCTTGCTTCAGCACAGCTTCTGGAGAAAATAGTATTTGTACACTGTTAAAAAAAAAAATCGTAAAAAAACAGGTAAATGCACTGTGGATTTTACACCTCCAGATGCAGGAAAAGAGCCACCTGTATCATGAAAGACCTCACTCACCCAGCACACTCACTCTTTGCCCCACTCCCCTCAGGACGGAGGTTGAGGAGCATCAAATGTAGAACCACTAGACTGAGGAACAGCTTCTACCCTGAGGCTGTTAGACTCATGAATAAATAAATAATAAGAATAAACACTGCAAAATATCACATCATGCTGATGCTGATCTGTTTTCTTGTTGCTGTGTTCATCTGTGACCATCTGCTCATACAGACTCATGTTCGTGCTGCTGTTTATAATGATGTTTTTCCACTACATTAGGGCTTAGTGTATTACTAGTTGATGTTTCTTAGTTAATTCTAGATGTTATTACTGTTTTTCTCTTGCATTTGTTGTTGGATGTAACTGGGACCCTGTGTACATAATCTCGTTTTCATCACATGTACCACATGCGGTGCAAATGACAATAAAGACTCTCTGACTCTCTGACTGTGGAAGTGTGAAGGAATTTTCCGTTATCATTTTTTACAGGGGTTTCTCCATTTTTTTTTTTTCACGCAAAGCACCCTGGGAACAAGAACCTTTGAGAAGACGCGCGAAAGAGGACTCCATTTACCTGGCACCCTAGATTAACAGAAATTTATGTAAATTATACATTAAAAAAACTGTTAAATTACGGGAAAAATCCGTTTTAGGGTTTACGGAAATATCTGTAAAAAAACGAAGAATGTACTGGCAGAAAATTACCAGGACATTTTCCGTTTTTTTGCGGATTTTTTTTTTTTACTGTGTATCTGATTGGTATAACTGTATTTACTCTATAGCTTTAAATGTGCTGGTGAAGATTCTCAGTCATCCAGGACGGCAAATTTAAGTCCGGTTGTTTTTTAACCTTTTTTTTTAATTCATAGCTTCAAAAGAATACTTCAAGTCATCTGAAGTGCGATTCTGTGGAGCATTTATGAACAGTTAGTATCTTGTCATAAATTGATTTTTGAACGGCCTCGGTTTGAAGAAATACTTTTAATTCTGACTCGGCTAACGAGCTAATGGCTACTCTTGGAAGGGTCAAGACCACAGTGGATTGCTGCCATCTTAAAATAACTTTTTTTTTTAAATTATTTTAGTGTCAATTTTGGTGCCAGGTTGTGAAAAAAGTGCTGCCGCTACCATCTACTGAGAGTTCAGTGTAAATTACTATGCAAGGCAAACGTCAAAACCATTTTTAATTGGTGTTTATAGATAGCACTTTAAAAGTTTTGACATTGAAGTTATTTTAGGATGGCAGAAAGTCATTTTGTAATTGGCCCCTCTCATATTACCCTTAGCGCATCAATCCGACCCAGATTAAACTCCCATTTCTCCAAACTGAGACTGTACAAAGAAGTATCTACAACAGGTAAAACATTATTTACTCTTAGCATTTCCACAGAACCCCACTTCAAACAATCTGAACTGTTGCTTTAAGGTCCTGATGGCTTGTGAAGTCATGAGTCATAAGATCTGTAGAAAAGATAGCTGTCTGTTTTGTTAACTCTTGAAAGCCCAGAGTACCTATATTCATTACAAAAGCAACACAACTCTATATTACACAAACATTCTTCTTGTGTGCTGTAAAAATATTTAGGTCTGTCAGATTTTATTCATCTTTAGGGATCCCCTGATACTTCAGAACAGTAAGAGATGGTAAACTGATACACACCGCCTGGGAACCATGCACCAGGGGAGGAAAAGTGTCTGTGTGGCTTCGGTGGGTGTAAAAAAGCAGGTAGCTACAGCTTTATGTTGTTGATAGATGGGAATTAGTGTGAAGTGTGTGTGTTGTGAGCGGTCAGCTACTGCTCCGGGCTGGTGATAGATGGCTTTGGCTAAGAAGAGAGCATTAGCTGTGAGCCGCCCCTGGAGCACCCGCTCAGTCAGGAGGAAGCTGAAATACCTTTTGGTGACAATTCCCCCCGGAGATACAGTCGTAATAACTCTGAAGGGAAACCCAAGAGGGTTGAGACACAATTACAACTGTTGAACCTGAAAGATTATTGATAAAAAGATACGTTCATATGAGATTTTCCACAAATATTTTTGTAAAGCGCTACTAATTTTTTGGTTAACTTGACAGCAAGCTTACACCCAAATGAACAAGCATCGCAATTTGCAAATAGGGGTGCGAAACTCTGTGTCTGGAGAATCTATTCGATTCCGATTTTTGGTGTCACGATTCGATTCTAAATCGATTTTTCGATTCAGAAACAATTTTTGATTCAGAAACTATTTTTTTCTATTAAAATTGTCATAAATTTAGTTTCAGTTTTGTAACTGACGAGCTGAAAAGAATAAACAACAATGTAAACAAATGGAACATTTATTTAAAACGATAATTTTAGGTTCCTTATTGTATCAAATTTTTTGCATTGTTTGATATTTATACCAAAAATAGGAACAAATAATACAGGAATGCATTAAATTCTGTAACTTAAATAACCAGTATTAGGTTAGCTTTTTGCTCTGTTACTTATAGAAGATTATTGTTTGAATTGATTGTTTGAACTTGTTTTGTTTTTGAAAAAAGGGTCAGATAAAATAAGATTTCTTCTTCTTTCTGCCACCTTTCATTTTATGTATTCTTTCATATACTATGAGATATGGTTTTATTTTCTTTATCTTTTGGGTTTTAATGTTTTTAAAAAATTTGATTTGGGGACTTTTAGAATCGATTCTGAATCGCCAGGACTAAGAATCTAGATTCTTTAAAAAAATCGATTTTTTTTTTTTCCCTGCACCCCTAATCGCAAATATGAATGTTTGCTACAGAAAATTGCACTGAGCAGCTGTTTTATTTTTATTTTATTCATTGTATCAAGGTTTGTTTTCCATAAATTTAAATAAATGAGTGAGTCAAAATGAGTTTAAGTGTTTAAGTGTGCTAAAACTGTATTCGTACTGATTGTTTATGCGCAGCGGTGAAGAGAGCACGCTACAAATCTTGTGTTTTTGAAAGAAGACGACTGTCGTAAAGAGGGTGGAGGAGTGAAAGGAGGGATGCAGGGAGGAATGGCAGACAGTCAGACTGTCTCTGTGTTTGTAATGAGAGGGAATGTGATGGAAGACAGTCTCACCAAACTCATGCTGTGTGTGTGTGTGTGTTCATGTGTGTAATTAATGGGTTAAAACACATGTGACAGTTATGGTTCCACACTTGTTCCTATTTCTGGAACATGTCAGGTGCGTCTCCGTCTCTGTTCATTACATATTCACATCATCTATGTTTGCTCGTGGCCTTGCACTTGTCGATACTCGTCTCTCGCCTTGGCGGGCTAGCTGACTGCTAATGTTTCTCTGTAAACATCGTGCAGCTCTGAGGGGACGAGAGATCGATACGTGCCGATTCTTAGCACAACAGCGAGCTACTCTATTTTCACGTTTATGTGCATATTCTCTGCAAATCACTTTTACTCCTTTAATTCCTCCTGAATACACTCCTCTTCTCACACAAACATTCTCCATCTCTCACTCTCTTTTCCTCTGATATCCCTGTTGTACCTCTGGCCTGCAGCCGATCAATATATAATCACAGGTTTTGAGTAGGGATGCACCAATCCATATTTTCTCACTTCCGATCCGATACTTAACAACTGGGTATCGACCGATACTTTTCTGATCCAATACCGTTCAGGTATGTGAATCTGTATAATGACATTTTTGTACTGGGACTATTCATTTTAACATTATGTGAGATATACCCAATGAAGACACTCTTGAGCCTTACAACAGAAAACTCACAAACTTTTAACAGCACACAAGAGGCAGGTCTATACCACACACATGTCCTTCTCACTCATGGTTCAGCTGGAAAAACTAAAAAAATGCTAAGCATTATGGGAAAGACAACAAAAACCACTCCCTTAGTGGTTAAGGGGAGTGGATTTTGTTGTCTTTCCCATCATGCTTAGCGGTTTTTTTAGTTTTCCAGCTCCACCTAAAGCTGGAAAACTAAACTGCTAAGCATTATGGGAAAGACAACAAAATCCACTCCCTTAGCTGGAAAACTAAAAAAACTGCTAAGCATTATGGGAAAGACAACAAAATCCACTCCCCTAGTGGTTAAGGGGAGTGGATTTTGTTGTCTTTCCTATCATGCTTAGCGGTTTTTTAGTTTTTCCAGCTGAACCATGAGTGAGGACATGTGTGTGGTATAGACCTGCCTCTTGTGTGCTGTTAAAGTTTGTGAGTTTCCTGTTGTAAGCCTTAAGAGTGTCTTCATTGAGTTTAACTCACACAATGTTGAGACGGCAGTCACAGAATGCGATGGAAAACAAGTGCTCTTTGAAGCTGGATCGGAAATATCGGCAGGTTGGATCCGATACTTAAATTATGCTGGTATTGGATACCGATACTGGATCGGATCGGCCCATCCCTAGTTTTGAGGCTTATATTTATCACTGCTCTAATGCTATGGTTATCACTCCTGCCACTTGCGTAACTTTCCTGCCCCCTTCTTTTCTGTGCAGGTTCGAAAAGGACAACTACGCCGTGGAGGTGAAGCTCAACGACTACCTGGACATCGTCTGTCCCCATTACCCTCAGGGTGAGGCGCCGCAACTGGACCCAGAGCGCTATGTGCTCTACATGGTGGAGCGAGAAGACTACGATTCCTGCAAGGCCCAGTCATATGACCAGATGCGCTGGGAGTGCAGTCATCCGTTTGCCGCTCACGCTCCGGAGAAGTTCTCTGAAAAGTTCCAGCGTTTTACGCCGTTTACTTTTGGGAAGGAGTTTCGTCAAGGAGAAAGCTACTACTACATCTGTAAGTATGAACGTGCTTCTCTGTGTCCGTAATCTTTGTTTGGCTTGTCTAAACAAAAGCCTGCAAAGATTGTGGATTTTGTTCGTTTTGTTGGTTTTTGGGCAATAAATTGGCATGTTATTATGAAACAAAGGGAGTTATGCACTCCCATTAACAAAAAATGGATCTAAATTACCGTAAGTGCATTCCAGTTTCTTTTGAAGTTGCATGTAGGAACCTGGAATGACACCACACTAAAGCTGATAAAAGTCTATATAAACAACATTTTGGGTCAATTTTACAGTTTTTTTATGCATAGGTTAATACCATGTTGGATAATGGGATGAGAATTTGCCTTCTAATTAAATATAACATTTTTGCATTTCAGCTAAAAAAAGTTTTACAATAAACTTATTGTCCCAGTTCATAAACACCCCATCACCTGTATCAACATGTAAAACATTTGCACCATATCTGCAAAGAGGCTTTTTTAAAACCAATTTCCCACAAGAAAGGCTGCTTCAGGTTCCACCACCTTCAATCGGCTAATGACAAAATATCCAATAATTTGTTTTAATCCGCCCCCAAAGGGCTATCTATGACGGCGCTTTAGGGCCACGCTAAAAACAAAAGTAATAATTTAAAGCCATAAAATTATGAGAATAAATTCCTAGTACAGTATTGAGAACAAAGTCATACAAAACTTTTTTTGGGGCAGCGTTTGTATTTTTATTTTTTCCACGAGTCGGATCCACGATGCGACCTGTCAGTCAATCCAGTAGGCGTGCCAGCAAATGACCAATGCGAATCTAAATGCTCCTTACCTGCAGTGAGCTGTGCTGCAGCCCATCAGTATGGTGGCCCTGAGGTGTAAATGAACAACATTTGAAAAAACAGAATTGCATTAAACCAAAGCGGAAATGAGCAAAATCACATTTGGAGGGAAAAAAATAAAAAATGAAATTACATTTGAAAAAAACGGAATTGCATTTGAAAAAAACGGAATTGCATTAAGCCAAAGCGGAAGTGACTGGAATCACATTTGAAACAAACTAAATTACCGTACATTAAGCGGTAGTGGCCAGTATCGCATTTGGAAAAAATAGTTACATTTGAAAAAACGGAATTATATTAAGCTGAAGCAGAAGTAGCCAAAACTGAAGTGGCCAGAATTACATTTGGAAAAAATAGAATCACATTTGAAAACAAACCATCTCAGGGCCACTGTAATAAAGTAAAATAAATAAATAAATAAATAAAATGAACACTGCCATATTCGTCGGTGTATAATACGCTCCGGTGTATAATACGCTTTGTCCAATTTTTGGAAATAATTCATAAAAATCTGTACATAATACGCTTCGGTGAATAATACGCGCTGCCGTGACAGTCTTTTTTATGGCCACTAGATGGCGCCAAACCCTCCCCGACGCCGACGTAACGCGTCACCGATGAGACAACCCGGAAATGCGGTCCATTGTGCAGCGCGAACTGAATTTCATTAAAATTTAACTACAGAAACGCCTAAAAATATATTTGTTAGCTGAATATATATGTTAACGTGTCTCTGTTTAATTTTTGTTAATAAATTATTACAAATCAGCTGAATTTAAAATCTAAACAACACGATGCGCGCGCACAACAGGCCCGGTTTGGAGCGAGAGCTGAATTTAATTAAAATTAAACTACCGTACAGAAACACTTCAAAAAAATATATTTGTTAGCTGAATATATATGTTAACGTGTCTCGGTTTAATTTTTGTTAATAAATGATTACAAATGAGCTGAATTTTGAACGTAAACAACACGATTCGCGCACCCAGAAACGGTTGACTGCGTAGCAAGAACTGAATTTAATTAAAATAAAACTACCATACAGAAACACCTAAAATATATATATTTCTTAGCTGACTTTATAGCAAACGGTCTCCTGAGCTCAACTAAATGTGAAATCAGCTGGTCTGAGCTGGATTTAAAAAAATAGTTCGCCGATTTATTTCTTTAAATTTAGCTAAATAAACACTTAAAAATATATTTCTTACCTGACTTTATAGCAAACGGGCTCCTGAGCTTAACCAAATGTGAAATCAGCTGGATTTAAAAATCTGCGGTGTGGTTTATGAGTTACGGTATCTTGCTAACAAAAACAGCGAACCTCACAGCTAACAGCAGCTACATCCAGAGCAAGGAGCGGGCAGCGACAGAGTCAGTCCGACCAGAGGAGGCTTTTTTCGGACACATGAGCTAGAAATGTCTGGAAGTGGCCCTCTTCCTCTTCGCTCTCTGAGTCCTCTGCTGCTGCCCATAGCGCCCATAGTGGCCGAAACTGGTACTGCACCATTTTTGGTACAGTCTGCAGGTAAACAGACTACAGGGCGCATTAGCGCCCATAGCGGCCGAAACTGGTACTGCACCATTTTTGGCCAAAATAAAAAACAGCAATATCAGAGCCAAAAATGGGTCTAAAAATATGGGGAAAAAATCCATAGATAATACGCTTCGGTGTATAATACGCAGGATATTCAAATGAGCGTATTATACACCGGTGAATACGGTAAATAACCCCTCCACCACCACCACTTCTGGTTTGGCCGGCCACTTCCTCTTCAACCACTTGCGCTTCTGCCACGTCTGCTTTGGCTTATTGTAATTGTTTGTTTGTTTGTTTGTTTGTTTTTTCAAATGTTGTTGCGTTTTTATAGTTTTTGTTGCGTTTTTCTCAAATGCAATTCTGTTTTTTCAAATGGTCATTTACACCTCAGGCCCACCGTACATTAGAGCATACCACCTAACTGTAAGCAGTTTCAGAGTCCTGATGATAATCTGATGCTGATGTACGGTAATAACAGATAAATTATCTCCTTATTTGTAAAACCAATACCAAAGTATAACTCAACAAAATACTCAACGTTCTTCATTTTACCACAGTTAAAATGCGGTAAACCCTGCTTTATTGTGTCGGAGTTTGGCTAATATTACGACTCTCATGTTTGTATTCAAGAGAATGGTCAAAATCGAATTGTTAAAAAATATATATGAATGGAGTTTAAAGCTGCACTATGTAACTTTGTAATGCAGTCTGTAACTTTTCTAACAATATATTTTTAACATATTTCTTCACTCTGTCACTATCTACTGACAGACTGATGTTAGACAAAGTAATCTCTGAAAAAAACTATAGTCCCCTTGCTTCTCTATCAGCATTTATAAAAACACTAAAAACACAGAGTGACCCGCCGTTAACCAGCCAATAAAAACAGAGTTTGTAACCAGCCAATAAAAACAGAGCTTGAATTTGAATCAGCCAATAAAAACAGAGCTTGAATTTGAATTTCAGCAGAGCCAGGGGGAGCAGAGCCATATATGGCTCTGAGGGGGAGGGATCAGAATGCTTTGCCTGTTGAAAATATTTCCAAGTTCTGCACTCTACAGAAAGTTACACATAGCACCTTTAATGAGAAATGTATGAGAATTAGAAAATTAAATGAGTTATTCATTTTGTTTTGTTATTTATAGAAAATGGTTGTTTGAATTGTTTATTAGAGAATAAGGAGCAGATATAATAAGATTTTTTTCTTCATCTTCATTTTAAATATGTTTTTTCTTATTACATATATGTTAATTGTTTTGTATTTCATTATAAAATGAATAAATAAATAAATAAATTTAGCTTTGGATTAGTCATTTGATGACACGCCTACTGGATTGATTGACGGTCATGTCATGGACCCTACTCTTGGAAAAAATAAAAATAAACGATATGCAGACATGTTCCTGATTTTAGTTTTTACATTTGCCTTATAATCTATCTGTTTTGCTACTTTGACATCTTTTTTTAACTTGTTTTAAAAAAAAAAATCTGTATGCCTCTCTTATGATTTGTCTATTGTTGTCGCTGTTGTCATCATTCTTTGTTAAAAACAGGTTCTCTCGTAAATGAGTCCTCGAGGCTCAATGGGATTAGCCTGCCTAAATAAAGGTTGAATGAATGATAGCTGTAAAAAATGAAAAATAAAGTCTCGTATGACTTTATTCTCGTAATTTTATGGCCTTTTAATTATTTTTTTCTTAGCGTGGCCCTAAAGCTCCGTCGTAGCTACAGTATCTGTCCGGCTGCAAATCCTACCTTCAAAAGAAAGTATGACCAGGAGCTGGGGCACCATTTCTTTAAAGCTTAACATTCACAAGTTGTTTTCAAAGTTTTCTGAGTCCTTTGTTCCTTTTTAGAATGAGCACAAAGGTCGTGCAATTTTGTCATCCTGACCATGGTTGTAATTAGATAAACGGCAGGACAAGACACACTTTGTGTCTGGTCACAGATGGCCTCTCGGGGCTTTGTGCCTGCGCCCGTCTGCTGCCAACAATTTCAGCGAGTCTGTGTTTGTATGTGTGCAGGCACGAAGGTGTAAGGGGATAAGTGCATTAGTCTGGGTGTTAATGCCTGTGTTGCTGTCGTTGTTTCCCCTGCAGCCAAACCTTTGCACCGCCACGGCCAAGAGTGTCTCAGGCTCCGAGTGGACGTCGTCGCAGCCGACGGTGAGCTGAACCTCCCTCTTGGATGAAAGGATGAAAGGAGAATATTTGTTGTCGGTTTAAGCAGAAAGCCTGATAGTTTACTTTTCTTTCAGGCTCTCAATCGGCCCGAGTGGCTAAGGGTGGGGCTGGAGTTGGAGCAGGGGGTGGTGTTCACAACCCCTCCAACAGACCGCCTGCAGGTATGTTGGCTCCTTTGTAATGATCCCTGACAGTAGTAAGCTAATGCAAGCTCATACGGGATCTGAGGTGCACACTAACGTTGCAGCTTTTTTTCTTTTTTTGCATCTTCCAGCAGACGAGCCGGTGGTTATCCTGCCAAATGTTCAGAAGAGCATACGGACAAACTCCACAGCGTCATCTACGTCGCACTCATTCTTCAGTTTGCTAGTCCCATTACTGCTTTTGTTGCACTGAGAGGACATCTTTTTTTTTTTTTCTTTTTCTTTTTTTCTTGTCCAGGGACTACAATGAAGACAGTCTGTGGAGTTGGAAAACACTGACAAAATAATGAAATTAAATAATAAAAAATTTAAAAAAATGAATACCTGCTGCTGGCTGCGGGAAGAAACGTTAAACTCTTGTAAAAGTAAAGACTTTTTTTCTCGTGCAACATGTTCGTTCAAGATAATTTTTAAAAAAAAAAAGGTGCTTTGTCCTATTTTTCCAGAAGATTTCAATATTTTTTTGTGAAACAACAAAAGCTCTCCTGGAGTTGTACTTTTTTGGAAACAAGCTTTGGAGGACAACGCGACGCGTTGCTTCAAAAGATGGGAAGACGTTGCAGAAGGACCTAAAGTGATCAGGAGCACAAAGGCAAACTGGACTGTCTGGGACTTGGGTGCTTTGGTAGAACAAATCAGCATTTAAAGGCAAAGAGCCAAAGATCAGCCCCCTCTCCACCGTGTACTCTAGTCCACCTTTGAGTATTGTGTACTACGTGCATTATTGTTACCGAGTGGCTTCGATGTCTCAAGTGATTCTCTAAATGTAGCATTTTTTTTACAGGTTCTCCATTGCAGACCATGTGCCAACACATTGTAGTACTAACACTGCACACAATACGCACACTACTGCTACACACAGACCCACACCAACACTTTTTTTGTGTACATTCTGTGAAGGTAATTTATGAGATTTGCAGCTGAGAGGTTTTATTGTACATGCACTCGCAAAATTAAATGTTTACTGATGGGCAGGACTTTTCCTGTCTCCAGACGTGGAGGTAGTTTGTGTGCACGGGGATGTGTGTGTGTTTGTGAATATGGGAGGGTGTGCATGAACTGTGTGAGACAAAATGCTTTTTTTCTTTCTGCCAAAAGCAAACACTGACATGTTGTGCTGCAGAGAGGCTGGACTTCTCTGCTTGTTGCCCCTGTTGTAGGTTAAACATGACGTGAAGCGCTCGTTTGAAACTACCGATTATAAAAAGAAAAAGAATTTAGAGCTTTTTAATATCAAAGTCATCAGTTCACAGACAAGGCACTGCGTCCAACAGAGTTGCTACGCTCATTTTCAGCTGACAGGCAAAGCACAGCCGTGTATGTCTACCACCACTTTTTTTTATTTTTTGGACCCAAATTCTTGTTGCCTACTTTTTGTACATGTGTAAGTAAGAAAAAAAATGTAAAATATGTGCATATTTCCATGTAAATATATAGAGATTATATGAAAGCCGAGTTTGATAAATGTGAAAAGATTTTCATGTGAAATAAAAACGATATTTTTTTGAAAACCCAGAACAGATTTGTGTGGTTGTCATGGCAGCATGGCTCCGGGGGGGGATGAAAGAACACCGGTTGCTCTTTTTTGTTCCAGACCGAATGTCTCATGCAACTATTGAATAAATTAGCATTGAAATAAAATGATTTCCTCTCCGCAGAAAATGCATGATGGCCAAAATCAAGAATTTCAACGAACGGTGATCTCCATCCCCTTTTATAAATGCACATATAAACCAATATTGGGATTTTCTGTATTCCTCAGAATAAAATTTTCTGTTCATTCCTTCAGTATCAAATGCCTTTAAACTTTAAAATGTATGTAGGCCTACCGGTACAATTAATTGGAGTTACATGGGTTTATGAATTACAGTATAAACTATTATCGCCCACCAATAAAGGCTGAGTGGTGGTAAATGTTATTCATTTCGATGTGTCTGCAGCAAAATGCGTACACGATTTTAATGAAACTCAAAAGACTTTTCATTTGATGTACATTTACAATAGATAAGTGACATTGAGTGAGCTCGTTATTTTCAAAGTTTGATCAGAACAGCTGTAACTTTTTCATTTCTTAACTCGTCTTCGTTTAAAATGAAATAAGCAACTTCATTTAGTTCGTTTCAGCTTTTAACTCTTTAAAAGTGCTTGTGACAATATCCTACAAAAACAAAGTGTAGAAAGAATCTTAAAATCTTTTTTTTAAGTGGCATAATACATATGATTTTACACATTTTGTCACATAACACATTTTTCTTTGGACTTGGTGCAGCCAAAGAGAAACAGGAAGTGACATCAAAGGTCTGTTTTTATTGAAACAATTTTTTTCAATTTCATCTCTGATGGCGACTCAAAATAATTGAAAGAAACATCAGATTTTTCGCTACTTTCTGTGTTAACCATTGCAACGATGCTCAGATCCATCGCTTTTTCATCACTTCCTGTTAAGATGCATTCTGTCACAGGCAAAACTGAGAGTTTTAATTACCTGTAGGTGTGTTTTAATGTGAAAATGGATTCAGTCTGATCATACTTTGTTCATTCTTTGGTGTAAAACATATGTCAAAGTGCCGGCCCGCGGGCCAAATAAATTATTTATGGCCCCCTGGATGATATTTAATTACTATTAGAAACGGCCCGCAGGCCACAGCCGCCCGCTGGTGTTTTGCACGCACCAACACTACATTCCCCACAATGCAACTGTAGTAGGGGTGGGGCCGATCTGATCCGGAGTCGTGTCTCATGAACCCAGAGTAAGACCCGCTTGCAGCCAGCTACAGCGTGCGGACTGAGTGAGTATAGCACTTTAGCTAACAGCTAGCCAACTTTTCATCGTAACATGTCCGCTGTGTGGAAGTATTTTACACTAAACACCACAAGACAGCAACGTGCAATGTCTGCAGAGCCATAGCGCCACATTAAACCACGGTCAAGTTAGTTTTACCTTGGACATTCGAGCCCCGAGGCTTCAGCAGGACGCCACTCTCGCTGAACGGAAACAGGGAGACCGACCGCGGCCAGCTATGTCCAGTCCGACCCGCTGTCTGACCGTCTCGTAGGAGGAGAGACGGCAAGCTCAATTTGTGGCACTGGCATGAGCTCGGCCTTGCTGCATAGGAGGGACAGGCTGAGAGCGGCTGACCGAAATCAGAGCGCCCGCCCCGGATTGAACAAGAAGAACACACCGCTGAAGCCACGGAGCTCAAATGTTCACCGAGAAGATGCTAAACTTCATGGTAATTAATGACCAACAGCTATTAGCTGTTAAAAATGAAGGATTTCACAGCTTGATACTTGCAGCCAACAGCCAACAATCATAAAAAAGCATATTAATTAAAAATCATAAGAAAACTGTATTAAAAAAAACTAAACATAAACAGCTGCATTATAAAACAATGTAAAATACTAAAAGCAGGAACATGTTGATTTATGGTAAATGGAGCTTATTTATATAGCGCCTTCCAGCCCCCTCTGAGGATCCCCAAAGCGCTTTACAATACGAGCCATCTACCCATTCATACACCGTTAGTGGTAGCCTGCCTTGTAGGGCGCTATCCAGACCTACCGGGAGCAACTTGGGGTTAAGTGTCTTGCCCAGGGACACAACGACACATGGTGGGCGGATGCGGGACTCGAACCTCCGACCTTCCGATTGGGGGTCGACTGCCATTACCACTGTGCCACGGCCGCCCCACAAGAACTTATTAGATGTAAAGCTATTTAATATTTTATTTAATTAATTTATTCATTCATTTAAAAGAGACAAAACAAAACAAATTAATCAAAAAGAAAACATTAAATGAAAAGAGTGCAGAAAGAAGAAGAAAAAAAATCTTATATCACCCCCTTATCCACAGTATTCCTGAGGGTGTCACTGTAGAAGCGAATGTGCATTGAACTTCCTGTCCGACACCGGAAGTGCCTTTATTCCATAGGTGGAGTATGGATCGCGGGTGTTTTTGAAAGTTATTTTCATTCATTTTATCGGAGCAAACACAGCTTTTGTTTAAACGGAACGTTTACTGAAATGTCCTACCGGGGTTCAGGTACCTGCTGTGCTGTTCGCGGCTGCACCAACAACCGGACCAAGCTAAATCTTTGGCTAAAACAACAGTGTTTTCAACACGGACCCAAAACAAAGAAAGAGTGTTCCTGCATCCTTCTCTATGGCTGTGTCTGCGCGATCAGGTAACATCTGTAATTTCTTTTTATTCAGGGAGGGTTTATTAATGAGAGTTTTGGATGATTTACTGTCTTAAAATGATATATGTCAGGCGCGACCAGTGTTACAGAACACCGTGACTTTTAGCCGAGATAGCTGCTAACAAACCTTAGCCGAGAGGCCGGAGCAAACGCGTTGCTATTTATGTATTTTTAAATTATGTCTGCGCGATCAGGTAACGTCTTTTTATTCGGGGAGGGTATATTAATGAGAGTTTTGGAAGATTTACTGTACAGTTAAAGTAAGTACGAGGCGACCAGTATTTTTAGCCGAGATAGCTGCTAACAAACCTTAGCCGAGAGGCCGGAGCAAACGCGTTCGCTATTTATTTATTTTTAAATTATGTCTGCGCGATCAGGTAATTTCTTTTTATTTGTCCCTCCTCTTTTAAGAAAACGAGTGGTGTTCCCACATTTTTAATGAACTAAAACAACAAAGTTTGGACTGTCTTCAACTGTATTACTCGCATGTAAACAAACGGTGTTTCCGGTCAACCGGAAGTCGTGTGCACATTTCGCGCAAAGCATCATGGGGCATAGGAATACTGTGGATAATAAACATTGAACCAGTCCGGCCCTTGGCTTGTAGCAAATTTGTTTGTTTTTTGGCCCTTGGTGTATTTGACTTTGACACCCCTGGTTTAAAAGATAAAGGTAAGACTTAAAACAACAGCATGTCATTATGTCTTGTCCTTTGGATAAAAGTAAGATGTTTGTGTCTGTTACAGAGAGACACTCCCATAAGATCTGCACAGTGTCTGAGACAGTGCATCACGTTTACTGCAACAATTGATTATTTTTTTTACTTTAGATAAGGGAAAAGACAGGACAAAGTACCAGCTGTTATTTGTGTTCGACAGCAAGAAGAAGAAAGACGTGTGGGAAGTTTTCAGACGGATGTTATGTCTTCCTCAACACATGCACCTGAACAGGACGCAACACGAGCTGCAGCATCTCAAGGCAGCTCGGTGCCAAAGACTCCGAGCCCAATGCTCCAACACGCACTAACAAATCGCAGAAAGTAAAAGTGACACTTGGTTTTCTCCTTGGCTGAGCTCCTTTCTCACAAGAGTGCAGTGCTCGACCTTTCCCGATAACTTTCCTGAAGCACGAGGAGCAAACGGATTACCACGCTTCTGTTGCATCGCCGTAATTGGGCCGTGCAGGATTACTGCAGCATGTAGAGCACATATTTATCAGCATCCAGCCACAGCACATCGCCCTTGGTTACGCTCCTAATGGGTGATGGGGTAAATATTCATGACAAAGAAGTAACACTCCAACTTCCCAGCTTCTTCATACTAAAGGAGAGGGAGGGCGAAAACGCCACGTTTTTCAGAAGAGCTGTTGGGGAAACAAAACCCATTGCTCCTGATTACACCGGAAAGATCCCACAGTATTAGATATATTGGCTCCGACAAACTAATGTGACAGGAGGCAAGAAAAGGGAAAAAACAACCTAAATTAGATAAAAGGAAAAGAGAGATCCAGGCAATGTTTAGGATTATCCGTGGCAGGAACATTAAATGCACAGATGTGATTCCTTGGCTTTATTTCAACTTCCCGCTGAGATTTCACACACACCTATTTTCTCCAGGCTTTTCTCAAAGCGATATGACAAATCATTGTTCGCATCACTCCTTTTCGAGCCTCTCCCTTCCCATGGGGGGGAAGCTTTACGGCCGTGACAGTAAAAACAGCTGTAGCACGGAGAAACTGGTGCCACAGCTTCACAACTCTCCAATGTTTTCAAAAGAGGTGCCCATAAATTGTGACAGTCAGACGGGCCTCTTAACCGCCGCGACCCCTGGAGAAGAAGCTCGTCAAGAGGGAACAATTCTTTTTATTTACGCACTCGTTCGGCAAACTGGCGTGAGCAAATGTGGACGGCAAGTGTGAAATGTTTAACGCTGTAATAAAGGTCATGGGCTGTCGGGAGATAAACATGGAGCACAAAAACAAGAACAATGGTTTTGTTTCTACAGGCTAGACGGTATGTTATTTAGAAGCAAGGCTTTGCATGAGATTTTGATCCAAAATGGCTGATAACTTGATGCAGCCTGGATCGACCTCTCCTTTCTAATATTACTACCGTATTTTCCGCCGTACACGTCACACCGCCCTATAAATTGCCTCAGTCCACATATTCATTCAACCTTTATTTAGGCAGGTTAATCCCATTGAGCCTTGAGGACTCCTTTATAAGAGAGACCTGTCTATGTCTAATAAAGTGGGAAAATCCATAAATACGTCACTTCGCCGCAAAGTCGCATCTATTATCCGTCACCACTGACGCGTCGCATTTGTTACGCGTCACTGCTGACAACCCAGAAACGTTGGCCGGTGTTGTGCCAAAAATCGATTGGCTGCCAAATGGCGGCCGCGGTAGCGTGCAAGGGAGGAATTTAACAAGATAGCCGCCTAAAAACAATTATTTGTTTGCTTGAATTTATCGCAAAGGTGTGTCTCCGTTTAACTTTTGCTTAATAAATGCACTTTGACAGTCAAATCAGCTGTGTTTCAAAAGTCGATACGCAGAAGTAAACGCATGCATGGGAGGACTTGCTGTGCATTTCTTCAAAATTTAACAAGATAAGCACCTAAAACAATTACAGTATTTGTTTGCTCGACATTATAGCAAAAGTGTGTCTCAGTCTAACTTCTAATTAATTAAAGGACTAATGGTCAAATTTGCTGCGCCGGGGCGGTGCAGCGAAATGAAGCTGATTTGATGGTTGCTCCAGGTGAGCTGGATGAAGGTGGTAAACTATGGCAAGTCGATTGTGTCATTAATAGCCACTTTTACCTATTACATGACACAATGGCATGCCTTACTCGAGTGCCATCTAGCGGCTGAAAATGGTAGAGTTCAATATTTTCAGTCAGAATGAATGAAAACGGTCATATCTCAGTCAAAAATTGGTTTATAAATATGGGGGGGGGGGTCCATAAATATGTTGCTGCAGCATATAAGTCACAGGGCATGCAAATGATGCAAAACACTGTGACTTATAGAGAGAAAAATATGGTAATTGAATTAAATTCACCCTGATGCATGCTCATGTTGAACTAAATTCACTTTATTTATAGTGCCAAGTCACAACAGAAGTCATCTTCAGGACACTGAACAGAAATATTCATATATACATATAAAAGTAAGTTGACATTATTTATCTGAGGAGCAGACTGCTTTGACATTAACCTCATCGCAGACTGATCTTGAGCACGCTTAAAGGCAACAGAAAGGAAAAACTCGCTCATGAGGAAGACATCTCCAGCAGAACCAGGCTCAAGAAAAGATGCTCAGGTCCAAAAACCAAAACCTCAGTCTTGTCGGTGCTCAAAAGCAGAAAACTAAGGGTCATCCAGGTTTTTATGTCTTCAAGACATGCTTGTAGTCAAAGTAGCTGACTGGATTAACTGGGTTTCATGGACAAATATAACTTTGTATCATCAGCAAAATGAAAAGGTATCCCATGCTGTTTAATATCTTTACCTAATGGAAGCATATATAAGGTAAAGAGTATTGGTCCAAGCACTGAACCCTGAGGAACTCCATGACTGATTTTGGTGTATGATGAAGATTCATTATTTACATTTACAAATTGGAATCTATCTACCGGTAGATATGGTTTAAACCAATTTACAGCTGTTCCTGTACTTTGTAATTCCAACATCAGATTCAAGCCTCAGTACCGTAGTAGAATATTGTGATAACTGTATCAAATGCAGCACTGAGGTCTAACAGGACCAGTGTAGACACCTGTCCATTGTCTGAGGCCATGAGAATATTATTAGTAACTTTCACCAGTGCAGATTCAGTGCTGTGGCGAGCCCTAAACACTGACTGAAACTCTTCAAACAGATGTTTAGATGAAGAAAATTTATATTATTAGGAATGATCTGGACTTTGGGGTAAACCTTCTTTGTTCGCCCTATAAGGTTTTATTATTATTATTTTTATTTTTTTACAGCTGTCACGGATGGAGCTACCTGCCTCCCTTAGAGAGTTTATCACATGGTTAGATGTTGGCAAAGAGTCTTGCAATCATCCACCGCTGTTGTTGGCTGAGGACATTCAGGCCTTTTTTATGTTCCGTAGTTCACCGTGTTCTTTTGTTCTCATGAACTCAAACTACTGGTTTGGCCACCTGTAATGTTCTTATACGGTACTCCTCTTGGGAATTTGATTTGAGCTCTTTTGTGCACGGTCAGCTTTATCACTGTGAGCCTTTGGGGAAACTTCCAAAGAACTGTTTGTTTTCTATCCTGCTGTTTTAGACGATGATGACTCAGTGCACATAACTTATCAGATTGTTTCAAATAAACTAATATTAGGCCACAATTACTTAATAAATTATAACAACACCCAAAAAAAAGGAGCCACAGAAGTAATTAGAAATGGTGTAAACGGCAATCAAAGTTTGTCTGCTCTCTTCTTCAAATGTCTCCACGTTAAGCAAACATCACATGCAAGATCTGGGAGTTATTTTACACCGGCTGAGCCTCAGGATTAAGAGACGACAGCAATGACCACCGAGCTACTGCAGCCCCAACAACTGAAGGATTTCATTTCACAGAGCTATTTCACTTAAACTAATGTGTGCAAGCACAACATCTAAAGTGGACCAGTTGTGTGGTTTCAGTCTTTGACAAGTATTACTGTGTCAGTGCAAAAAAAAAGAACTATTTTCCTTTTTTCCTTTTGCAGGTTGAAAGTAAATACTTTTAAGTGTTTCAGAGATGGATAATTATTGAAAGAACAGCTCACACAAGGGCTGAAGAAATGTAATTTTTTATTTTCTTACTCCAGTTTGTATTGTATGTTAGTTTGTTAATATTAAGAGCTGAGCTTTGGATCTTTATTTCTTATTGCATTACAAAAGTCACAAAACAACAAAGACATTAGCATAAATTATATGAGCCATCATAGTCCAGAGAGAAGCAGGCATAGGTGAAAATGTCAAATTAAGTTTTTTTTTAAAAAGCACAGAAATCTCAGATGTGAAGTTAAAGCGAAGCATTACAAGCAAAAAAGATCAGAAGTAAAAGAAAAATGACATAAAAATCTGAGTAATTCCTAAAGGAAATCTGCTGTGAGTCTATACCAGGGGTGCCCAAACATTTTCCCTGAGCGGTCCAATTTTAAAATCTATCAGAGGGCTGTGGCCAAATGCAACAATACATGAAATGCAAATACTTCTTTAAAGTCCATTTATTTATTACAGTTATTTATCCTTCCATTCTGTATATAGAACATTACAGAACAGGCTGTGTTGGTGGTGGTGGGAGAACTGGGGGGTCCTCCCTCAGAGAATTTTGAATAAAATAGATGCCATTTCCTGCATTTTGGGGGATTTTACAAAGTTTTATTCCAGTAGATTAACATGAAACAAAAGATGTAAACTCAATTATTGAAATCTCTGACTGCAAAGCTGCAGCTCTGCAGGCAAGGGGTGTTCGCTTCAGGACAAATTGAGGTTGCTGATTGGTCAGTTGCTGATATGCTGGATTGATTGACAGGTGGTGGTGGTGCAAAAAAAAAAAGATTTTACTGGCCCGTTTGAGGCTGTTGTCATTTATTCCATATTCAATATTTGGTGAATCTAAGGTTTGAGAACCGAGCTTCCTTACAAAATCCTAATGATGTTTTATTTTTCCGAGGTGCTGAGTTTGAATTTAGGGATGCTTGAGCACCCCCACAAAAAGAGGCTAAAATAACTACTGAAGCCAGTTCAGATTTGTAATTTAAGGTATTTTTAAATGCTTTATGTGTGATTTATATGTGTATTAGTGCAGGATCAAAGGATAAATGTTTTTCAGTGGCAGGAAGCTATAGTAAGTCTGTCAAAATAAAATATAAATTAGTCAAATTAAATAATTTAATGTACAAAATAGCCACTCCAGCTGTAAAGTGCCATTAAGGTGGTCACTGGGCTGACTTTCCATTTATCATTAACATTAAAGTCAGAATGACTGAGTGTAAACACAATGACACTTCAAAGGAGATTTTAATATAGTACAGTAAAGAGGACAGCTTGGGCCAACTCAAATGGCTTGGCAGGCCAACTTTGGCCTGCGGGCCTCACTTTGGCCACCCCTGGTGTATACACTGAGGAAGATGATCTTCAGTCAAATCTATGATTTTACCATGTTTTTTTTTTTTACATGTTATCACATGAGCATGTTGGAAGAGCTCCAAAATCTAACAATAAACGTGTGATTCATGTTGCAATTGGACATTTTCACATGTTTCAAAGATCCAAGGTTCTTTGTCATTCACACCACATGTGGTACATGTGGTGGAACAAAATTGTGTACACAGGGTCCCAGTTACATCCAACAAAAGTATTATCCAGGTCTCTCTTGTATATGAGTCCTCGAGGCTCAATGGGATTAGCCCGCCTAAATAAAGGTTGAATTAATTACAGGGAGTCCCCAACTTACGGCGCCCCTGACCTACGGCAACTCTGATTTACGAACGCATCTCATTAAAAAAAAAATATATATATATATAATAATTTATTTTATTTTTTTATTTTATAAATGAATACATGTACAGTACTGTACAGTCACCAAGCACTTAAGGCTGAGTTATACTTGCGCTTTGGTCCACTGGCCCTCTGCGCGTGAACTGCGCGCGCACTGAGCCGTGCGGCTTCTGCGTTAAGAGTTTTGCCGCTGTGTTTATGGTTGACGCACGGCGGAGCATGGCAAAGTGCTGTTCTTTTACGGGCCAGCAGGTGGCAGTAGCCTCTAAAACCTGTGCATATGTTGCAAGAAAGGGTAGAAGAAGAAATCTACCGTAGAAGAAGAACTGTTTGAAATCACACAACAACAACAAAAAATGCTCCGCTCGCGTGCTGAATAATAAGAACAACAGTTTTTGTGTCTTGCGGTTTTAATGCATGGAGTCAGCGAGGAGGAAGCGATCACGTGACTTTTGGCAAAACAACAAAAGAAAAGTCCAGCTCAGAGATGAAGAAGGTGAATTTAATACATTTGTATCACATAAAAACATTCCTCCATGCGTCGCGATGCCGTCTCCACGACCACAGCGGTGCAGACAGCTGCAGGCTCTGGCGTGAAGGTCCCCACCCGAATCAATTCTGTAGCGCCCACCGCGCGCGCACTAGGCTTGCGGAGTTTCAAAAAATCAGAGGTGCACGACACGCGCCAAGACGACGCGCGGGGCCTACGCGCAGGGGCGGGGACGGTGAAATTGCGTCACTTTTGGCGCGCGCACTCTCGCGCGCTGCGCGACGCGTCGAGTATAAATCTAGCTTTAGCTTATCATAACACAGTTTTTAAAGATGAAGGAGTGAGTTGAATTGTCTCCCTTTCACATAAAGGGAGCTAGCTCCCTTTATGTGAATGGAGCCTGCAGGGAGGAGGGAGACAATTCAACTCACTCCTTCATCTTTAAAAACTGTGTTAAGATAGGCTAAGTGCTTGGTGACTGTACAGTACTGTACATGTATTCATTTATTTAAAAAAAAAGTTTTTAAAATAAACGTTTTTTTTTTGTATGTGATCCGACTTACGTCATTTTCGACATACGAACGGTCCTTAGGTCCGGAACTCGTTCGTAAGTCAAGGACTCCCTGTAAAATGTAAATGTGTTTATCCTCATGTGAAGATCATGTGCACACAGGTGAATTTTTTTTAAAAATAATTCATTCTAAATAAAAATTCCTTGCTAATCGTGCGGCTCATCCATCAATCAGCCAATTGTGTGTCATGTCATCTTATTTTGAAAAACCGCGATAGAGCGAATCAGCGAAAAATAAACTGCAAAGTAGCGAGGGACTACAGTATACTGTATATTAAAGATAAATTAGTAATATTAATATATTAATAATTAAAAACTGTAACTAACTCTTGTGCAACAAACTAACGGTAATATTCAAAAACGTTTGGATAAAAAAAATATAAAGTTAGGAAAGCATCCTTATTTTTTAACAGAACAACTTTAGACTTTAGGTGCAGAGTTTTGATTTGTTAAGAACTTTGTTTCTCCCCAAAATAAAACGTGTTCTTTGTATCGTTTAAATTTGAACAGAGTTGTAAAGTGATGCTGACCGTGTGTGTGTCACTAGACGGTAATGAAAGCTCCATCTCAGAATACGGTACATTTGGACCAGCTGGTCCGTTTCCGCATCTCTGGTCTGAGTCAAATCTCCCATCAGCAGAACACATAACCAGTCCCTGTCTGCGTCTGTTCCTGCTCACAAAAGCCAGGAGTATCTGCCTTACAGGCCCTCTGGGAGGTCACCTAATGGTTTTGTAGCTATTTGGAGCATTTATAAGCTGCCAGGCTGCCCTAAAGAGAAGTATCAAAGCAGCTGTTCATAAGCAGCACTGAGTCTAAATCTGACCCATAAATGACTTTTTTTCAACTCTTGTTGTTTTTAATGCAGTGATGATCCACTTCATGTTTGGATTAAATGGACGTTTAACATTTCGACAGTGCCTTTATTCCGCTTCTGCTTTAGCGTGTTAAAGCTTCGCATGACAGCGGGTTCAGAGGAGGCAGCTGTCACGGAAACACCTTGGTTTTACAGAGTAAGCTGGAACGTTGGGGCCGCTCAGGGCACGACTTGGTCCCCTGCCATGGTTGGCGGTCGGGGTGTGGTCTCCTCTTCCCGAAACGTCCTGTCAGTTGTCCCCACTGCCAGGGTCGTCTGTCCTGTTCAAGTTCATTTTATTTCTGTTATTTTGCAGTTTTGAAATTGCATGAAAAGTGTCCGTAGCGAACAAATCAGTGAGGTTTGTCGTATTTTTGTAAGAAACGAGGCAAATCCCTTTCAGCTAAAAGCCTTGACTGTGTCTTACGGTCAAGGAAGTTTGTCTCTAGATGGGTTTTGAGGTTTTGCTGCGAAACGTGTCCTCAGAGGACGAAAATGATAACCTATCATTTTTGAGTCTCGGTTCTCAGCCTCTTGAGATAGATTTGTTTTCAGCAGTGTCACGAAGTGTCTCTAGGAAAGTTTCAAGGTCTCTGAGGGGCCATGCAGCAGGTCTGAAGCTGAACCCTCTTTAAGTTTCCTCTTATTGGTCAGCTCCTCATCTCACGCTGCCTCCTCGGAGTAGACGTTTCTCATTTTCAAAACCCTGCCCTCTCTGACCCCAAGTCTGCTTTTGGCATGAAGGCTTCAGGAAAAACAGCTTTGTGGCACTAGAAGGTTAATATTTTACTTGCAATCTACAACAAAACCAGCCTCGTATTTTGTGTATGAAAATTCTCAACTTCTTGTTCGTATTATGTTTTTTTTTAAGCCTAAAATAGTTTAAATTTAAGTAAAAAAAAAAAAAAGAAGAAGCATACATTAGTTTCATTTGATATTTCATAATAATATTGCATAGACAAAATGTCAGAGTCAGAGTCAGAGTCAGAGAGTCTTTATTGCCATTTGCACCGCATGTGGTACATGAGATGAAAACGAGATTATGTACACG